>WNLI01160888.1:0-14847 GCA_025802215.1 Wirenia argentea | reverse complement strand
GCAACGGCGGATCCACTGTGCAAGAGATCATACAGTTATGTCTTCAGTGAACAACGGCCACTATCGCTGACAAAAATCTGGTGGAAATAGCTTGCTTGAAACGCTACGTGGACCACGATGCAAGCTATGTCAAGTCATCAGCGTTGGCGAATGCACCATTGACTCTTGTGTGACGCCTTCTGGGTCGACAGCAGTTGCTTTACTGATACCACGGAGGAACCACTGTAAAATGGTCATACAATTATATTTGTAGTGAACAACGGCCAGTACTATTACCAACAGAAATATGGTGGAAATAGCTCACTTGAGACGCTACGCGCATCACGATGTAAGCGACATAAGTCAAGTCATCAGCATTGGTGAATGAATCACTCGACTCTTGTGACGCTTTTTGGGTCGACAGTAGCTGCTTCACCGACACCACGGCGGAACCACTGAGGAAGAGGATTATATTATGTCAACCTGGAGAAGAAACCTGAATTGGTTTTTCCTGAAAAAAATCACATTCCTATAAAGTTATGTCTTCAGCATCAGTGAATGAGTCAATTGACTCTTGTGACGCTTTTTGTGTCGACAGTAGCTGCTTCACAGACACCACAGCTGAACCACTGTAAAAAGGGTCGTACAATTATATCTTCAGTGAACAACAGCCACTATCACTGACAAATCTGGTGGAAATAGCTTGCTTGATACGCTACGCGCACCACGATGCAAGCTACACAATATTTATTGATGTTTGCTTACATCCGATTAGGGTTGTTTTTTATCGAAACTGTTTCAGTCAAATATTGCCAAAACCAAGGGTATCGGTAAAGTTTCGGTTGTGCCAAAATTTTATGTTCCAGAAACTGTTTCGGTTCGGTAAATCCATGAATTTTACTGAAACTTCTTGGGTTTCGGTTTAGTTTCAGTATAGTATCTCAAAAATTTCTGAGTTTCGGTATCATTTTGAATGGTTTCTGGGATATTGGAAGTATAGTTTCAGGAAATATTACAGTTTCGCTAAAATTATGGTATAGTTTCGGAAGAAATTTTAGTTTTGTTTCGGTACAGTTTCGGTACAGATTCGTTTCGGTGCGACGGGTTTCAGTATAGTTTCGGTAAAAATTCCAAATCCTGGTTTTGCACAACCCTACTTGCGTGGTCTTCTAAATTTCCGAAGTTGATATTACAGCGTTTGGGATTCCCTTTACAAGATCCTTGTATCGTTTCGCTGGTGTTCCGTGACGTCTGCGCCCATTCTTTAGCTGACTATAGGAAATATTATATAGGAAACCTTGTTTGGTATGCTACTATGCGTAATAAGCATAATTAATAGTAACTAACATCAACACTGTCGATGTGGAAGGGCATTCCATTGTCGTCCATTTTATGGTTCACCGCCACCACCTCTCCTTGGATGTATCGTACGCCGTTGGAGAGGTTTTTGCGTTTCAGAGCCGTCATAAGGGACCAGGGATCAAACCAGCCCTCGCCATACACACCTGCAGACATAAAAGTAAAGTGTGAAATATATTATGCAAGATGTTATAACCTCAGAATCTGCCAAATACAGTCATTCATATGCTGTAAAAGTGCATGAAACAAGCGCCTCTCCCTGGATGTACCGTACTGCGTTCAATAGGTTTATGCAGGGATCGAACCCGCCTTCGCCATAGACACCTGAGGATATTACAATGTACTGTAATTATACGTTAATTAATTGTTTTTGCCAGGTTTCCAAAAAGGCATGGTGCAAATCAGTTTTCTAGGGCAACTTTTTATTCAAAAGGGCAAAGAGTCTTTCAAGAGGGCAAAGATTTAGAAAGAAGCAAATATAATTTTACGTAGTATAGTATAATAACAGTTTTTGTTATAGACTCTGTGACGTAGGATCGAGACACAATACACTTAGGCTATATTATTCAACATATCTGGTACTCAAATTACTTTTAAATGACACATACAGTAAAAAAAACTGAACGTTTACAATATAAATATGGATTTAGACATTTATGGCACCTTCACATATATGAGGACAGGGTGAACGCTGGCCACATGTGAGGAGATTGAGGATGTTTTCATGACAAATACCAATAATAGAAGCTAGTCAATAGTAATTACACAGTATCATGATTCATGAATGACCTATTATTGTATCTTACCATGAATGGCATATAATATCAGTAAGGCTATTATCCATACAACAGATCTATGGCTGGTCCATTGTCAGCCTGTATACAGGAAAGTCTTTGATGTTTGATTTATAAGTCACTGACATGATATCATCTTAGAACTGTTAGAGAGTGTGTCATCCAATTCCAATTAGGGCATCTTGGCACACAATTAGGGCAGCATAGACACCTGTACAGTATGTAGATATTATAATATAAGCATATTTTAACTGACATAATCTAGTAACGGTGCACTTAACAACCACATCCCCTTAGATGCATCATACACCATTGGACAGGTTTTTGCATTTAAGAGCCGTCATAAGGGACCGGTGATCAAAGCAACCTTCATCATAGACACCTGGAAATATTACAAAGTAAAGTAACATTTATATGCAAAAATTTACGACCTCACGATCCGGGACCACAAATCGCTGCCTTACATCATGTCCTTGCATCAGAAGACAGCCATATATACTAAGTTAAAAACAAAAAACATATGTAAAATGTGAAATTCGTATGCCGCACTCTAGCACCAAAATGCGAGTCTTATATAATGACCATGCGAGAGAAGACATACAGTAAGCTAAAAATATCGAACGTACAGCAATCCCTTGACAAGGTATAATTATATACATGGCTTTACTTCCGCACATCACCCGTGTGTAGTGTATGTGAATCAATCAATCAACCAATCAATCAATAGAAAGTTTAGGCACAAAACTCAGACTCAATATATAGGAATCTTTCAGTTGTGCAATTGGCAGGTATTAAAGCGCACAATAAAGCATAACATACAAATAATGCCACATAAAAAAGGAAATAAATAAAAGGTTTGTGGCAGACCTTTTCCGTCCAAAGGCAGAGGTTTTATATCAGAGTCTGACTTCTAGTTCTAGATGGATTGCCTTCAACACGGCTAAGGACGCCCATCTCATCACGTATATGTACCATAGGTACCAATTTTACATACCGTACGAGCCAGCTTCCACACCATCGAAGTTCATCCAGGGAAACTTGGTAGTGAGTTGGTCTTTGGAAAGGAAGTCTATGACTGCACCCAGCTCACTGCAAAATGGTGACAACTGGTCAGTTACTATAGTGCATATTATTACATTGCAATGAAAAGGTTCATAACATTGTAATACTTTTGCTTTTCAACCAAAACTTAAAGTGCTACTGTATCTTCATAGTATAGTTTGCATGTCCAAAGGGCCCAGCTAGTACAGTATAGTCAAATAAGCCTATTTACTTGAGTATTACATTCATGGTATCATACCATGAATTGGTATGGCTAGTACCTCACTATACACTAAACGATGGTTTTGAATGCTAAACTATGCTTTGAAAACTTATGCGTGTAATGTTGGCACGCAACAGGAAATACGCCATATAAGCCGTACCGCGAACGTATGTATTTAGTAAATAGGATTATTTGAATACGGCTCAATATTGGCTAATGCGATATGTTATGTGACATTTGTGTCTGTCACATTCTATGAACAGATTAGTCTAATTTATTATAAGTGCCAATGTGTAGGCCTACCTATATTCCTTATACAGTACTATATTAGTATTGTTGTACATTTGTTTAAAAACTTAAAAACGATAAGAATTATGATAATACATGGTGCCTATGGTTATTTTTAGAAGAGCCTAAAAATCAGTTCGTAGAATGCGATGTGACGGACAAATGCCACATATCATATCGCATTAGCTAATACTTAGCCATATTGATGACCATGGAAAAATGCCACGCCAAAAGTGGCCACATAGGAAAAAATGTCACCCCAGGGCCCTGTATTTTTGGGGTGTATTATGTAAGCAGTTTTTTTTATTCATTCAAATACGGTAATTCAATTTTGATTGAATTGATTAAAATAGACCGGTTTGATCGATTTGATTGTTTTGATCGTTTTAATTTTTGTTATTGACGGTCTATTTCATTGACATACTTGATCTATTTTAACGATTTGATCGATCTGATCGTTTTGATCTATTTGATCGAATTATATTTAATTCATTTGATTGATTTCTCAATTGATTGAACGATTGAATGATTCGATGATTGATTGATTGAATTATTTTGATTACCAGTATATACGTTAGACATTGAGGTATCAGCTCGATTTTTTTTCACTTGATTGATTTGATTGATTCTATTAAAAATTGAATTAGTAATAATGATTATATCAGTATTGCACTAACTTTACTGTATTAGAGTGGCGTTTTTAGCTTACCGACTCCGGTAAGCTATTCCAGTCTGATTCTGTCCGTCCGTCCTTCCGTCCTTCCGTCCGTTAACAATTCTAAAAAATCTTCTTTTCCGAAATCCATAAGACGGTGAGCGAACAAACCTGCTCAAAATAGGTACACTTTTTTCCATTAAAGGAGGGCGAATGTCTAAAAATCCTTTTTGTTGATGGTATCTACTAGTAAATGCGTAATTGTTATAGTAGTCTTACAGTATACTTCCATCGTGGTATAAGAGATAATCTACATGACACCAAAGCACTATATTGGCACTCGTATCGAAAATTTATAATTCCGTCAGAGAACGTCTATCTAGGTTCTATAAACCTTACCGAATAACACCGCGCATCTATACAATTTCGATATGTCGGCGTACATGAGCTAGCGATCAATAAGCAACCAATGACATCGCGCGCGCTTGCCGACAATAATCAACCAATGGAATTGCGTTAACTGTCAATTTTAAATCACTTCAGTTTGAATGGGCGACGTATCGAAACTGTATAGATGGGCGGTGTTATTCGGTAAGGTTTATAGAACCTTACCTAGATAGACGTTCTCTGCCGGAAATATAAATTTTCGATACGAGTGGCAATATAGTACTTTGGTGCCATGTAGATTATCTCTTATGCCACGAGGGTAGTATACTGTAAGACTACTAGAACAATTGCGCATTTACAAGTAGATACCACCAACAAAATGAATTTTTAGACATTAGCCCTTCTTTAAGAGTGTTTAAGATAACTATGTTTGATGACGAGTTGATTGACTTTATGGTTTAAGGTATTCCCCCATTCATGAGGAATATCGTGAATATCGCATAAAGATCTAATAGAGTGAATATCAATTGATAGAGCATAAAGCAACATCTACGCTGTACAACGTCATTAACACCAAGTCCGTACATGCTACACGTTACGTTATCAATCGTGGACATAGAACTGTGTAGACAGAGTTGCTACCAGGTTTGTCCGACATTGAAGACTGATTTACCAATAGAGCTGTCAAGATAGAGTACATGCTACAAGTTATCTTGCACGTAACATGATAGAGCTGATATGACACAGTTGCCACGTACCAGGTTTGTCCGACATTGACAAGTGAGTGATACAGCACCCATAGAGTTGTCATGATGAACCAGTTCGCCCCTCCGATAACCAGCACAATCAAAGACAATCCCATACCTACAAAATAAATTTCATATGAAACAAGTGTGACTCGTACAGACTAGAATTTACAATTTATTCCGAAGGAAATATTATGAGCTCAAAGCTCCAAATATCTTTTATCAATTAAGTCAATCAAGTTTAGTAAGCACATCATGAACAGCAGAATTCAATTGAGTTCAACGTGTAAAAGACATAATTAGGATCACTGTGCTGAAATACAAAAAGTGGTGCAATTGCATCATGTTTATCCCAGAATCGATTCGCGGCCACTCAGCACTGGCTTCACTGCATTATTTCATTGTACAACAGTGTATGTTCAATGTTTTTTTCACGTTTTCCATTGCACAGTCATGATGTAAAGACATTTGGCGGGTTGTGGGGTCATAATATAAAATGATTTGCTGCCCTTTGTTGCTGTCTATATCAATTTGCATACCTTTAAAAATTGAACTATTATTGTCAGTTGTCACACATCGTATATGTACGTACAATAGTGTATACTGTATAGGACCAACCGGTATATGCAATGTAGTCCAATGTGTCATCCAGTCTGTCCTCTCCCACCAGCCATAGAAGCGTAGGAGCATGATTGACCTTGGCATAGAGGTCATTGCCAAAGTGACGGCTGATATCATTCAGATGGATAGACACCGGTAGGAGTCCACCTAGTCCTAGTAGTTGCTTGTTCTGGTGCAATGCCACAAGGAATGCCACAACTGTTTACGCAGAAAAAAATGCATAAAAATTAAATTTACGATAATAATTCGTTAACTGTCGAGACTCAAGTGGAAGTGGGTGATCTGACTTAAGACCATGGAACGGTTATTTTTATGTCGCATTAATGAAAATATTAAATAATATCAAATTATTTTTATTTTTTAACTTCGGATTTAGGAACACTCGTTACGCTGTAAAATAAACCGATTGGAGGGTTTAGCTCAGTGGTAGAGTGCTCGACTCAAGATCCAGACGTTCAGGGTCCAATCCGGTGCCATTTTTTCCTGCGTTATTCTGTCAGTAAACAGTAAGGGGACTGCCGATTGTCCAACAGCCTCCGAGGCCAACTCAGCTTGTTATCCCATTAACTGTTATAACACATGTCGGCAAATAACTACCGCTACCTGCCTACCAGCATGAAAACCGCTTGGAATTAAGTCATCCGTGATCATGAATGTTCGTCAGTGCTCACTCGAATAACGTTATTTTTAGGACCTTAGTGAAACACATAATTTGTATTTTACTAGTAAGGTAAATTGAAATATTTTCACTTCTTGTTTCCTAACATCCCCATTAACTAGTATCATTCAGAAGTACTAAAGTCGTCATAGCAGAAATCTAGCAGACGACAAAAATGTAGCAGACGACAAAATGTAGCAGACGACAATCTAGCAGACGACAATCTAGCAGACGACAATATTTTAATGATGACGTAGCATACTTACAATAAATGAAAGCAATGTAGCGCAGTATGACGATTCTTGTTAGCCAAAATTTTCCTCTAAGATGTGCCTGGCTAGGAATTGGGACGATTTCTTCCATTGGACAGTATTCTGATGCTGGTTTTTCATCCAAAATATCTACTTTTCGTCTCCTTACTGCAGCAAAATCGTTAGCAGCCGACATTTTATTTGACAGCCGGGGAACGTCTAATCACCCAGTCCTAGACGTTATAAGTTAAAGTGCTACTCTCCCATCTCATCTGTGTCTGCTAGCTAGTGAAACAATACTCGGCTTGCGAAATGAAACAATACTTGCGAATTTAAACAATACTTGCGAAGTGAGACAATATTCGGTTAGTGAAACGATACTTGATATGTGAAACGATATATGCGAAGTGAAACAATACTTGCGAATTGAGACAATACTTGCGAATTGAGACAATACTTGCAAAGTGAAACAATACTTGCAAAATGAAATAATACATGTGAAGTGAAACAATACTTGCGAATTGACACAGTGAGTGAAATGATATTTTGCGAAATGAAACAATATTTGCCAACTGAAACAATACTTGCAAAATGAAATAATACTTGCTCAGTGAGACAATATTCGGTTAGTGAAACAATATTTGATAAGTGAAACAATACTTGCGAGGTAAAACAATACTTGTGAATTGAAACGATTCTTGCAAAGTGAAACAATACCAGTTGTCTTGCGAAGTGAAACAATACTTGCGAAGTGAAACAATAGTTGTGAAGTGAAACAATACTTGCTTAGTGAAACAATACTTGTGAAATGAAATAATACTTGCGAAATGAAATAATACTTGCCACGTGAAACACTACTTGTGAATTGAAACGATACTTGCAAAGTGAAAGAATACTTGCGAATTGAAACAATACTTGCAAAGTGAAACAATACTTGTGATTTGAAATAATGCGATTTGAAACGATTCTTGCAAAGTGAAACAATACTGTCTTGCAAAGTGAAACAATACTTGCGAAGTGAAACAATACTTGCGAAATGAAACAATACTTGCAAAGTGAAACAATACTTGCAAAATGAAATAATACTTGCGATGTGAAACAATACTTGTGAATTGAAACGGTACTTGCAAAGTGAAAGAATACTTGCAAATTGAATACTTGCCAGATGAGACAATACTTGCGAAGTAAGACAATACTTGCAAAGTGAAACAATACTTGGTGAAACAATACTTGCGAAATGAAAGAATAATTCCGAATTGAAACAATACTCATGAAGTGAAACAATACTTGCGAATTGAAACAATACTTGCAAAGTGAAACAATACTTGCAAAGTGAAACAATACTTGCAAAGTGAAACAATACTTGCAAAGTGAAACAATACTTGCGATTTGAAATAATGCTTGTATTGAAACAATGCTTGCAAATAAAACAATGTCTGCGAAGTGAAATAACATTTGTGAAGTGAAACAATACTTGCGAAGTGAAACAATACTTGAAGCACCAATGAGATTCACAATACAGTATATTGCACTGCACACACAAACATTGTACACACAAAGTAACAATAAAGTGATATCAACCACAAATATTAATTTTTCTTATCTTTATTAATTTTATTAAGCAATATCCAAGTCTTATTTTTTCATAAGCAAAACATAGATACTATATTATAGGTGTTAATGGAAATAATTTTATCTCGTATAACCACACTGCACAGTAAAATTTTTACACAATGAATTTTACATTATCATCACAACAAAATTTGTCTTTTAGACTAAATATAAACAAAATGAGTAAGTGAACCTTAATAAAAAAAATCATGTACAAAAATGAAAAATTATAAAAATAATTTGAATATATAAATATGAACATATTGTGAACAATAAGCACAAACAAATTGAAACTATACAGTGAGATAAATATGACATATTTAATTAATATACACAAAAGGTGCGAGATAATTTATATAAAAGTGTTATATTTAGTAAGCGATAGACCAAAATTGAACACCAAGGTTAAACATAAAATATGAGTAGTGATTTCTGAATTTGGTTTGAATTTGAATAAAATACTGCAATAGTAAAATATTTGGTCGATGAAATTTGAATAATGTAGTATATATAAGATATTAATCTTTATTGTATATATAATATCTAATAAAATGATATAAATAAACAAAATCATTCACATATCTCTTGTGTCTGGATTAGTTGGCAATAGAATCATACCAAATACTAGTAGTTATATTATGCTCATATTATTTTATAAATTATGTATGCTTATCAGTTATCAATATATATTAGGCTATACATATAAATTGTATGTGTGTTGTTGTATAGTCAATGTTTATTCCTACTTTCAAATTACATAAATAGCCTTAAAATGTAATACAGCCTTATAACGGAGGAGAGGGTATATTGTAGGTATTGCACTTTCTATTGAACTTTTTTTTAGTATGTATACATCATACTGTACGTATACATAATTAACAATAAATAATAATAAAAGGAAAAATATTTAGTTATTAATGTTGTACAGTATCTAGATTTTGTGTTACAAAAAATACAAATACTCGCCACATTTAGTTATAAATATAATTATTTCACATGGTAAAGTACTACATTTACAGTATAGGCCGCCTTTACACAATACATTATAGTGAAGTTATCACTGAGTTGTATTTGTGATGTAATGATACCAACATCTAGGTACAAACAGTTATCACCGGTGATATTGAATGTAATATTTTTCAATAGCAACAAATAACGTTTAATCTTACAATTATAACGTCGTTCCTTTAAGATGGGGTACTATATTAATAATATTGTATCTTCACTATTCCACTGTACAGTATTAGAGTTGTACTACATATTTTTTGTTAAAGTTCCAGTCCGTAAATTGATAGGCGATATTATATACAGTGTGATATTATGACATTATATACTTACTATCGATCATTTACATGGCCCGATCATTTACATGGCCCGACATACCCGCGATGGCCAAACACATTTGATAAATACTAAATAAATTAATTATAAATTTAACTTGTCGATTGTTTACAAATCGATATCACGTGACGCCTGTATGTCAGTGTGTACTGCGCAGCGTCTAAGCGGCCAATATAATTACGCGCTGAATACAGATCTGCTCCGGAATGCATGTGTATTGGACTGTAGGCAAAATTATATGTTTATTATGGTGTGGCATGGTGGTAGTATTAGTAATAATGGTAGCAATAATAAATTTGCGATATGACACTTTAAATACAGAAACAATAGATTGAATATAGTATCATTTTTTTTATAAATTAATTTTACATTATAATAACATTTATACATCAATGCCCCTAATTACAGTAGTTTGTTTTAATATAAGTATTAAAACGTGGATTCCATAGAAAAATTATAATATTGTGGTTAAAATGCAAAGACATAATATAAAAAAATAAACAAAACAAACAATTGAAATACACACTATAACAAAGTCATACACACATATACAAATTTAAGTTGAGAGTAACTTAGTTAGTCACACATTATCAAAAAAGTTCATGGTAAAATATCGGTTACTTCAACATGCTTGTATTTCAACCATGGTCAACTACTGATACTTCCACACAGAGTAAAATTTAACAAATTTAGCCCCATTGAAATAACAGATATATTACCGTAATCATTAAAACCAACACTGAACAGCTAAAAATACTCCTCTAGGCAAATTATACAGCATTATCGTAATGTCTACAGTAATGTGCCAGCACATTGTACGAAATAAAAGGAGTAAAACTGCAGTAATCTTAAACATATATGTAAACAAAATTTAAAATTAAAATTAATAGATTCAGTATACTATATATCACACTAACATTGTCAAATCCAATTTTTCAGTCAAAATTTTGTGTAAGCTATAATTTAATATGTACAATATTATAATTGCTGTACATGATCAAAAACGGTCATACAAAAATGATCAAATATATTATGCCTATTTTTTTACAAAAAGCATCTCATAATGTTAAATATAAAGCAAATATATAGCAGTGAAATATCATATGAATAATTCAATTATTCTACAAAATTACAAAAAAAGATAAGCGCCCGCATTGGACGGTATGAATTAGGCTACTACACAAAATTAATAGTATAAATAAAATATATATTACGGTGTATATATTATAATTTCTTCAATAATAATTCTTTTTAATATACTGTACAGTAACAGTATATGCTATATGGTGATGTTTAACTTCTTTTGGAAGCGAGTGGTCTCAAACCACACTGTACATACATTAAATTAAAAAAAAAATGCAGCAAACAGATCTTAAGTTATTTACGATTTACATGACAGTATTGGCATACAATATGGGTTAAGTAAATCTTTGTAATGGTGACAATGTGCAAGGTCCTACTTGTAAGACACTTTTGCATATCGATTAGGTAAATACAGTATACTACGCGTAATAAAAAACCTTACATCAGGATATTTTCCATTATAACGTCAAAATTACTGTTAGATATATGCTCGTAATCTGCATTTCTCAAAGCGATCATTAGTTATGTTATACCGTTGGATACAGGAATAAATTGTCATTCTGACTGTATTCTTATGTACTCTTGCAAATAAAAACGTGGTTACCATCTATGCAAACATTTATTGTTTCGTTCTTTGGCATGATAAATGCATGTTTATGTAAATGTTCATATCTTTGTTATTCGGATGAGGATATTAGAATTTCAGTTACAACATGAAAGGAAATTTAATCAGTCTTTCAAAGGTGTAAATTAATATGTGATTGCTAAGAAATATAGCTACTGTAAGCGTATACAGTAAGTAATGGTAACTTGGAATACGTCGTAAAATGAAATGTACAAGTTTATGTAAATGGTAACGTTTTTATTGGGAGGCGCACGGTACAATTACGCAGATAGCCAGAAAGAAAAATGATTTCTCTTTCCAATGGTAGGCTATGCAATAGCTTACGATCGCTTGAGAAATGCAGATATTGTGAGCATATGCCTGTCTAACAGTAATTTTGGCAACGTTATAATGGAAAATAATTATTTCGATGTAAGGTATTTTATGACGCCTAGTATAATATGAGTCAGCTAGTGTTACACCGGTGTAATGCGCCGCCGTATACTGATGTACACCGCTACAGACCTATTACGTCGTAATTATACACCACTATACACATTGACCAGTTTCCTAAGTAAAAATTGATTAAATTAACCACTGTCATCCATTGGACGAAGCACATGGATTTCAAATATTCTGACTAATCATAAAACACACGTAAACAAATTACGCTGCATAGATTTCTGATATTGTTAAGATCTTAACATAATCTGTTACATGCTTATTGCAATAATGAAATAGTGAATTTTTTTATAAAATGTGAAAAAATGTACATTATGAAGATAAAATGGTTGTTCCGTTGGGCTGCAAGAGATTCAAATTAAATAATTAATTATACACATAGCCTATTAGTGTTATGGCGGCGTACACTGGTGTACCGCGTGCTGACTCATATATACTGAAAATACACTAAATAGTAGCCTATACAGTAGATATTCTGTTGAGCCACTAGCATTGAATTCAGACGTTTATACATTTACCTTATTAGGTAAATATATCGATATATACCATTACAGCATGCGAAACAAACACAGTACATATCGTCTACTGAGTCAGAAGGTTGCAAGCGAGTATTAAAAGTATTACGACGTTCTGACTATCAGTAGACGATACCTACTGTAGCCTACTTTTACTGTACAGCACAGTATTAGTACTTACCAAAATCGTGCAAGTCAAACTTGGTGGAAATGGTTGAAAGCTATGGTTAGGCTTCATAATTAAAGTTATGTGCAAAGTTTAGTAATTTTGCTTACAAATTTGTGAAAATATTAATGAAAAACTGACAAAATCTTGCAATTCAAACAGTGAGTGATTGAGTTACCGTACATGATTAATGATGATTTGAATTGTTTTTTAAGTCATCAGGTTTTTTTTACGGTACCTCGTGTAAACAGCCTATTAGTCAACATGACAATGACAGTGCATAATGACATCACATAATACGATTCAAAGCAAACTTAATTCAAAGCAAATTAAACTCGTTAAACAAGCATGTAAAAAATTACATACCTAAAAAATTCAATTAACACAGTTATTTGAAATGACATCAGTACCCTTGAGTATTGTCATATGGCGTAGCAGCTTACATTTCTGTTACACCCGTCAAAATATCATCACGTGAGAAATAAATTACTATATGAAAGCCTATAGGTTACTTGTTTTAGGGTCCCAATTATTTTGATTAAAGTGCAAAATAATTCTTTTTTGCACTCATAAAGCATTGAGGAAATACAGCTTATAGCTATGAGTAAATGGAATTCTATTCCAAACCTCATTAATATAATACTAATGTAAGCTTTCATGAGATTTATATGTTACATTGTATTTTATATTGCACAGTGAGATTACAAATGGCACATTGACAATATTAGCACTTTTAGCTTTCGGGATAATATAAATTACATACAATATAAATAAATGCAAATTGCTATACTATAATTATGTATACGTATTTGTATGCAATAATCACTACTCCGATATACATAATTATTATCTATACTCATAACCCTGTTATTTCCACCTATGATTTTCTGATAGGTTGGGTCAGAATAGTGTTTTTTTCCCGGAACTCCAGGATACCAGAATTATAACGGAATTACACTAGGACCATGCGTCATGACCTATAGCGGGAAACAAGCAAACGAATCGAAGCTATAACACACATTTACCGGTAATTAGGTAAAATTACCTGGAACTATGCCGAATCTATATATGTGGGTTGGGGGAAATTACCGGAACTATACCGGACCATTACCGATTTGATATATTAATTTTCATCAAATTATAAATTTTTCCTTAAATTTACATCTACAATATACACTGAAACCGAAACTCAGACGTAGTTCCCGTTTAGCTTTACTTTATAGGTTGCAAATAAAAATTTCCTGCATAAAAATTGATTCCAAAAGCAATTTTTATACCCATGTAAGTCTCTTATGTGAAGGAAGTTGACGCATGAAAGGAGTTGATACACAAATAAACATTTTTGGGTGCGTGCTTTAATTTTACATACAGTAATTTCATGTAGTAAGGGAGATAATCATGTAATTTTGGTCAACGTTCTGACGGCCACATTCATCACCATCACATCATTTCTGACACAGTCTTTAACCTGTGTACCTTACATACACTGTTCGTCGTTCACAAACAGAGTCACATTCAGTCATAAGATGGTCAAGGGTGCGCGACAAAGCACCACATCGACAAATGTTGCTAGATTCAAAACACCACGATAGAGATATTTAGTCATAAGATGTTCAAGGGGTGCCGGTGCAAGACAAGGCATACATAGACAAATCTTGCTAGATTGGAAACACCATTATGCCCATGTTCGTCCATTAGTATTACAAAATACTAGGCTTACATTTACTAGGTTTACATGATGGTCATTATATTATGATGTCTCTAATCAAACCAAATAATTACGGTAACCTCGTAGATGTTTCATTTGTTTCTTGAGTTCGAGAATGAGCTGCGAAGGCTGGACGACAAGAAGGATGTCCTTCCCCATTGCATTCAACATTTGGTCAATCTGGGAACATGAATGAATGAGTGAATGAATGAATATACTGTATTTTATTCAAAGCAAATTAATAATGTGGGGCGGGATAGCTCAGTTGGTAGAGCGTTGGATTTGTAATCCAAATGTTGCGGGTTCGACCCCCGGCCGGCGCATTATCAATTGGGTTTTTTCTCGGTGTTCCCTG
>WNLI01160778.1:0-14848 GCA_025802215.1 Wirenia argentea | reverse complement strand
ATTGTTGGTGGTGATTTTAATTCCCATCATTATCTTTGGGGCTCCAATGAAATCTCTCCGAATGGTAATGTAATAGTTGATATCCTGGATGAAACCAATTTGATTCTGATGAATGACGGCACTTGTACGCGGCTGGATCCGCGAACGATGACCATGAGCGCGTTGGACCTATCATTTGTGAGTCAGGATCTGTCAGCAAACTCAAATTGGTTTGTCGATCTAGATAATGATCTGGGTAGCGACCATTTCACTGTCCACCTTCACATTAACTGCCAATTCAGTCAACCTCCATCTGACCCACCTGACATGAGCAAAAAGTGGAATCTGGAAAAGGCAAATTGGGTGCGATATCGCGAATTCCTAGAGAACTACAATACTGAAACTGTGTTCAACGATGACATTGAAATATTCAATAACAACATATGTAAACTTATTTCAGAGGCCGCCGACCACAGCATTCCACTACGCCAACCGCCACGACCTGGTAAGATCTCGGTGCCGTGGTGGAATGACCAGTGCAAGACGGCCTGCAAACGAGTCAAGGTTGCTAGGAATCGATACCGGCGTGCCCCAACCATGCTTAATTATGTAAATTACCGGGGGGTCAGAAATGAAAAAAGTACCATTCTGAAACGGACAAAATCAGATTATTGGAGGTCGTACTGCGGGAGGCTGAGTCGTTTCAGTCCGATAGGGCAAATTTGGCGACAGGTAAAGTCAATGAGAGAAACCCCTAATAATAAATCTGTCCCGACTCTTGTAAGCAATGGCAACGCAATAGTACACGATGTTGACAAAGCAGAGCTATTTGCGCATACCTATTGCAAAAATAGTTCTGATACTAATTATGAACCAGATTTTTTGGCCCGCAAAATTGAAACGGAACAGAACATGCCAAATTTGGATTTTACCTCTGACCACACGGCCATAAATGCACCCTTTACTCTAGCTGAACTTAAAGCAGCCCTTAAAACAACATCGTCTGCTCCAGGCGTAGATGGGCTTTCGTATACACTTTTATTTCATCTGCCACATAACATCTTATTACTGTTGCTCATGCTCTTTAATTTGTCTTTCAGCTCAGGAACTTTGCCAACGGAGTGGAAGTTAGCTATCATCGTTCCGGTCCCGAAAGCGAACAAACCCCCGAGTGACGCCAATTCCTATCGCCCGGTTTCATTGACGGTCCACATGGGTAAAACCATGGAGACCATGGCGAACAATCGTCTTGTATGGTTTCTTGACAAAAACGACATTCTGTCCGAGCACCAGTGCGGCTTTCGTAAAAACCGCCGTACCACTGATCATATCGTACGCCTCCAAAACGAGATTTCAAATAATGTAAAACATTACACCGGAGCCCTTTTTCTGGATATTGAAAAGGCCTTTGACCTGACCTGGCGGAACGGAATCCTTATCAAACTACATCGTATTGGGGTTCGAGGTTTGATGCTAGGTTGGGTCAAAGGCTTTTTCTTCCAACGCCAAATCCAAGTCAAGATTAATAACTCCTTTTCTGGACGATACCCTATCGACAACGGTACGCCGCAGGGCAGTGTAATTTCACCGACACTTTTTGCCCTGATGATAAACGATCTACCAAACGTTACACGGAACTGTTCGATCTCATTATTTGCCGATGATGTAGCATTATATAAGACGAGTCCAAATGTCAATCACTTAACAAAGATTTTGCAAAGCAATTTGGACAGTATTCTGAAATGGGGCTCCGAGTGGGGATTTAAATTTGCGGCCGCTAAAACTAATTTTATTATTTTCAACCACCAAAAACGAATTGTAGACCCACAAATTCGACTAGGTAACACAATTATTAAACCGTCCAATGAAGTTAAATTTCTAGGTATAATCTTTGACAAAGCATTAAGCTGGCAGCCTCACATCGTCAATGTAAAATCTAGATGTCAAAACATATTGAATCTTATGCGATCGATCAGTGGTACGGCGTGGGGAGCGGACAAGTCGACACTTATTCTCTTATATCGTGCTCTTATATTATCGAGAATATCCTATGGTCAAGAAGCATTTGCTTCGGCTAGTACGGCAGTTCTATCTATTCTTGACTCTCTTCAATGCCAGGCCTTAAGAATCGCGACAGGGTCTCTCCGCTCCACCCCTCTAGTCGCTCTACAGGTCCTGTGCAACGAGAAACCACTTTCAGTTCGTCGTGAGTTTGCCATATTCAAGTTCGGGCTTCATCTCCAATCCTCACATAGGAATTTCGCTTCTTCCATACTTCCACTAAGTTGGCAAAGTTATTATTATTTCGACCAGCCCTCCCGTAGACAACTTCCTTTCAATCTGAAATACAGTCGACTTCTTGATGACCTGAACTATGTGCCGTGTCAACTGCAAGGTGATCTGACCGTAGGATTCCCGCCCTGGCAAATCACTAATCCTGATATTTCATATGCGGTACGCAGCGAGATTGCGTACCGACACGTCGAAAAGCAGGACCTTGTAGCGAAAAAGGACATATGTGTGAATGTTATTCGAGATCGATATCAATACTATCTAGGAGTTTACACAGATGGATCATGCACAATCGACTCAAATAAGGCAGGCGCAGCATTTTATATCCCGGCACTTAAAATATCTAAAAAATTCAGACTAAGTGACCATTCTGGTATTTTCTCAGCGGAAGCTACTGCCATCCTGCTAGCCATAAACTTCCTGGAGCACTCACAATTCTCTAGGATAGCGATATTTAGTGATTCGCAAACAGTACTCAACCAGCTCTCCAAGTATGGTTCAAATAGCCCCAATAAAATTATTAATGAAATCAAAACACAACTTCATAGACTATCACTAGCGGGAAAGGTTGTCAAATTTGAGTGGGTTCCTTCTCATGTTGATTTGTATAACCATGACGAGGCAGACAGGCTTGCAAAAGCAGCGCTGAATCATGATTCCATCGACGTAGAGGTATCTCTATCTGTAGGTCTAGTTTTCTCATCATATCGCCATCTACTCCTGAATAGATGGCAATCGCAATGGCAGTCATCTACGAAAGCTAGATCCATGTTCAACATAGTTGATAACATAGAGTATGGTCGCAAAATTGTCCATAACCAAAACAAGAGCCGATCTATGGATGTTAAAATAAACCGACTAATTAGCAGCCACAGCCGGCTAAATGCACATGCGAGTAGGATTGGTCTAGCTGACACTACAGACTGCGAAATATGTCAGGTAGCCGAAACAGTCACTCACTATGTTTTAGAATGCAGTAGGTACACTAATCAACGCAATATATTCTTCTCAGAGATACGCTGTCTCACCCCCTCGCTTGAGAGGTGCCTCATCCCTCAGGAGAGACGAGGTGTGGCAGCTTTAGAAAAGTTCATATTGGCCACGGGTAAAACCATTTAAATCATAAAACATCTTTAGTTCCATCATATCATAATATGCTCTCTCTGACGTTTGTCACCAACGACTATCACAGTAGGCAAAGCTATTATGGAACACTGCTAGTAAACTAGCGTCTAGATAGTCTAACTTCAACCAATTACAGTCCCGTTATCGTGGCCTGCGCGGGTTTGATCACATGGGTGGTGACCCTCGGCGTGTGGTGGGCGTGGCTCGTCTGGCGCCGGTGGGTGCGGGGAGCACCCCAGGGTCCAGGCAGGCCTTCTCCGCTTCCTCGAGTCCAGGGCACTGGTGCCATGGTGAGGTCCGGTCGAATGTGACGGACATCGAATGACTTCCGGTGGGCACTCCTTGTACTGCTGGGGAAATGCCCGCGACAAGAGGGATTTTCGATAAGGGCTACGACGGAGAACTTGCCGGGAGGGGGAGGACTGAATCTCCAGATCTGTTAGTGGGACCAACAATAACAATTTCCTAGCAATTGCCAAGCTCTCCTCTATCAGTATACTGTACATGCATATAATATATAATGACGTAATGATACCAACAAAATTGTCAAAATAATACTGGGCCATATGCAAATTGTAATGTGTGTATAATGTATAGACTGAATTGTAAAATGTTCTATAAAACTGGTACAGGAGAGGCTGAAATGAGTCTCCGGGGCATGACGGAAACTCAATACAATGTATTATGTATATACATGACTGTAGCATTATATCACTAAGTTGGATCCCGAGGTCGCTAGAGTAAGGTTCTTCTCCCTCTCGCTAATTTCCACGTCAAGGGAAAACAAAAACATACTTGCCGCGGGGGTGCCAGCCAACAGGATAGGGAGTGTGCCATGTGGGAGTGCATTGGGTGTTCGCCTCAGGAGCCCGGCTCACACTCTGGCCACAGTGTACCATGGAACGGGGATGAGGAGGAGACCTGCATGGACGTTGGGCCTGCTCTCACGGCTCATTGTCGTCGGGGAGTTGGGCTCATCTCTCGGCGAGGGCCAGCATTCCATGGGCTCCGACCAGTGAACCGCCATTCTACTATTACATACTTCACCGTATATTCTTTTCCATGACTCCATTTAAAAATTAAAATACGAGGTTTTTTCTTCCCGTAGGCTAAACTCGGGATTTTTCCCTCTCTCGGTTTTGGGTTTACCATCTACGCAACCTATACTCTATCGGCTTAACAATAGTCATGTATTCTTTAGTTCAAGACAATAGTCATGTATTCTTTAGTTCAAGACATCAATGTATATGTTGACTTCCAGTGTTTGAGGGTTTTTTCGCCCCGAAATTCGGGGTTTTTCCCTCTCCAAACAGAAAATATTGTTCACTATGCTCGCAATATACAACCAACGTATTTACTCAAGTGGCGTAAATTAGCTCCGCTAGGTACACGCCACGATAAAAAACCAATTACACACACACACCATCACTTCATTCGCAAATTTATATCATACGCATTATACATTCAAAGCATTATTTCAATCGTCAACCATGAATCGTACTATGATGGACCTGTGTGTTAGCTGCCGTATCGAGGTTACGAACGACCAGGACGCAGTGGAATGTGACACTTGTGGAGCGTGGACCCATCGAACGTGCGGTACCAACATCCCTCGCCAGATGTACATCGCAGCTACCCGAGGAGAATTGGACCTGGAGTATGAGTGCCGTGAGTGTTCACCACCTCTAGACGATCTGGATGAGACGATAGAGGCTCGGGATGATGGCGTTGACAACTCTAGGGACCTCTTCTCAGATGATGGTGACAACAACGCTGACGATGATGGGAACCTTAGCGATTTCGCTGTCGACGTTAGCTTCATTCGACCACCAGATATATTGGAAGAGTGAGTTATTTATTTTAATTTAGGCAAATATAAGTGTAGGCCTATAACATAAATAAATAAATAAATTTCAGAACCTAAAACGGTTTTAATTTCATTTCACTTAGTATGTACACTGTCGCGATCTAAACGGTGTAGCTAGGCATAATAGCCTACAGTCCAATAAAATTTCATAAATCTAAAAAGGCGTTTCTTCATTTAAATTAGCAACCACATTGATATACATCGTTCTGACCCTTTTCCATCAGCATGATCTATGAGAAGCTGCTGCTGTTGTGCTGCTTGTTCACCATGATGCCTTTTACAATAATAGGCCTATTGGTAAACTGTGAGATGCGAGAGGATTTATTGATGTAGGTCTAAGTCATGTTGTATAACGTTACTATTTTATATTTCACAGGAGCCTCGTGGAGCCGGAACCGATGGACATACCAATGGAAGAGGGACCGATCACGTACCAGGAGCTAGCAGACGGCACGCAGAAAGGCAAGCGCTCGCTGACGGACAGTCTTGGATTTCGATACAACGTCAACAAGAAACCCACACCTGCCAATGTAAGTCACAATACATTAAAGTGTTACTGCACCTTCATATTATACATTGTATGTGCAACTAGTACATGCAAGTTAGCCTCATGTATACATTCATGGTATGCCCTATATCATTGCATATCCTTTACGCGCCAAGATGCGAAAATCTCCGCAGAGGCCTACCGTGGCGTGATGTTGATTGCGGGAGTCACTTGATTGCGGGAGTCACTTGATTGCGGGAGTCACTTGATTGCGGGAGTCACTTGATTGCGGGAGTGAGTGTAATGCGTCTGTAGCCTAAATTCTTAGACCTATATAATGTCACTGATGGTAAATGAAGTCCGTTAAAATCATGGAGTCACACATGCTAGTCAGTCACTGAAGA
This sequence comes from Wirenia argentea, assembly GCA_025802215.1. Taxonomy (NCBI): domain Eukaryota; kingdom Metazoa; phylum Mollusca; class Solenogastres; order Pholidoskepia; family Gymnomeniidae; genus Wirenia; species Wirenia argentea. The sequence goes on along the minus strand of WNLI01160778.1, from coordinate 8,694 downwards.
ACTTCATCGGTTGTTTATGTTATGGCCTATAATAATTAAACCATGCCTTTCTTTTATCCACAGCCCACAACTTACTGGATCTGCAAGGTCAGAACAACAAACCACGTATGCGGGGCCAAAGTGCGCGAACGGAACGGCATCTACATTCGCGGAGATGATCCCCATGACCACGCGGCCGAACCCGGTATCATGAAGGCTACGCAGATTATACGCGACATAAAAAACATCGCCAAAAACAACCCGTTCGATTCAGCCAACTCGATCGTCGAAGATATTCTACACGAAAACGTTGATGATCGAGATCCGATTGCCTCGATACCGAAATCGTCGTATCTAAAAAGAACGGCGAACCGAGTACGACAAAAAGGCCGCCCACTTCAGCCCCGTGACCTGGATTTTGTCGTAAGTACATAATACGGTTATAATAATATATAATGTAGGCATATACATCGCTTTGCAATCTCATTCCTTTATTCATCAAACTAACGGAGTCGATCTACGCAGACAACCTGGATTCAAACCCACGAACCTTGTTAATTATATATATAGGCTAATACTTATACGTAGGCTATAAAAAATAGCCTAGATTCGAACCCACGTACTTGGAGGCGCATGGTACCTTGTTAATATATAGGCATGTGTAGGCTATAAAAAATAGCCTGGATTCGAACCCACGAACCGATGGTATATATGCCATTCCCATATTTTTGCCACATGTATATATATATAGCCTAATGCTAATACTGTTTCAGCTGGATCCCACGCACGTCCCAGACGACTTCCTGATCGGCGACATCCGCGTAGACAATAACCGCCATCTCGTTTTCGCGACGCCGAATCAACTCAAACTTCTACAAACCGCGACCACCTGGTACATAGATTCCACATTCAAGATCGCCAAAGATCCATTCACCCAAATGTTCTCCATCCACGGGTTCGTCCAGTCGGGTGGCGAGATGAAACAAGTCCCCCTCGCATTCGCGCTCATGTCGAGGAAGACCACCGAGGACTATATACAGGTATGTAAATGACTCATTGTACTAGCCTATAGGCCTAGATCAGCAAGATCTGCAACTTGTGTAAAAGTGCCAGGTTACAGGTGTATACGTTTCAAGTCAATGAACAGTGAGGTGGAGGTGAATAAAGAAACACAAGAAGTCTAAGAATTATATAAAAATCAACATCACATCAGAATTGAGCACAATAATAAGCAGAATAAATGCACAGTCTATAATTATTAGTAATATGTATAGCCTAAAAAACTATCTCGTTTTTTAACTGATAGGCCCTATGGTCTTTGTACTTCTGTTAGTTCAATTCTTGCTTTTGCCAGTTTCACTAGTGCCTTACACAATTATTGTTATGTTTGTTGCAGGTCATACAATGCGTGAAGAATAATCTCCCCGGCATCATCTTGGTTAAGAACTGCGTCCTGGATTTCGAGGCGGGAATGTGGGGAGCCATGAGACGACTATTTCCACGGATACGTCTCGCGGGATGCGTCTTCCACTGGGCCCAGGCAGTTTTCAGGAACGTCAAGTCCATCGGATTAGAGCCGGCCTTCCGCCACGACGACGCAACATATCGGATCATCAAGCGACTACTGGCACTCCCGTATCTACCAGCTGAGCACATACCGCCATCGTTCGAGACTCTGAAACGACACGTTAGTCATTTACGAATTAATGTATCAATGTATTATATTATATAATATAGGTTACCGAACGGGGTTTCATGCGACACTCTACTCATGCGACACTCTACCCAGGCTTACAGCAAATCTATAGTAATATTATGATTAATATCTACATCGCGGAGTTTCATGCGACACTAGCCTATACCAAAGCCTTCAGAAAATTTCCCAGTGCAGTTTCATGCTCAGTTTCAAATCTAGTCACACTATTTGAACACTGGATATAATGTATGTTTTCCCTATAGGCCTATACGGTTACAATAGCGTATTATATGCGTATACTTGAAATGTTGATTTTATTTTTTCAGGCGACGACACCGGGACTACAACAACTGATGGACTACGTACAGACGACATGGATGGAGAACGCGACCTGGCCGGTGTCCAGCTGGACCGTCTATGGGCGTTCGATACGAACAAACAATGACGTGGAAGGCTGGCATCGGCGGGTCAACGTGAAAGCCAAGGGGAGGTGCCAGATGTACGAATTACTGAAGCTGCTGCACAAGGAGGGACAATTCGTAAAGACACAGATGCGACTCGTAACCGAATGGAAGCTGATGAGGACTCAAAAGAAAGCATACCGAGACAACAACTCTAGGATAATGAAACTCTGGGATGACTACGACGCTGGAAGGAAGAACGCAGGGCAACTACTACGGGAGATATCGTACTTGTGTGGAGCAGCATTCTATTAGGATCTATCAGACATTTTAGGCTACTACTGTTGGACTTTAGATCATCATCCGTTATGTTAATTGCTACTAATGATAAACAATTTTCAATACAAACTTTTGTTTAGGTTAATATTAGGCTATTCAGACTATCGACAGTGTTAGGCTACTTTTGTTTAGTGTTGTATTGTTAACTTTAATACCTACGTACTTGTGATTAGACTAGACTAATTATTATCGTATCTTATACTATCGAGATTAAACAATCCCACGTTAGGCATGATTTAAATTGAATTAGGTAACTGTACATTGCATATTTATAAATATTTCATTTGTCTACGATTTTTATCTCACATGCATTATTGTTTATACCGTATAATAGGCCTACTATTATATTGTTGTTTCATAGGCGCCGCCACTCATGTTCATACCTAATTATTATTTCAATTGTTTATAGCCTAATTGTTGTATTGTATAATTGTTGTATGGTTGTATATAAGTGTATATATGTTTGGATCGCCTGTACATAATTAATGTATAAATCGTTGATGTAGTTGTAAAATTATTTTTTTAAATTTTATACAGTACCTACAATACAAATAAATGCTATACACTATTGTTTATAACCTAATTATATTATGCAATAATATAACGTAGAATATCGTCTGTAGGCTAATCTTCTGTCGTCTGTACATAATTAATGTTGATGCATTGTAATTCTGTAAATTTGATAATAAATTATATTCTATTGTTTATATAATTATTATTGTTTTTTATTGCAATTATCAAACATAGAATGTATAGACTTACAAGACTTACAAGTCAGATCGTCTGTAATACTGTAAGACTGTATTTGGCTCATAAAATCCTCCATTGTTTGCCTTTTATAAATAGGCTATTGTCTACAGACAATGCCGATAATAGGATTAACAGATTCGACGTTTCAACTTATACGAATCGACGTTGTGACTGTCAAAGGATTCGACGATCTGACTCCTCTAGTCGACGTTCTATACATTCTACGTTTTTGGTTTTCTACGTTCTGACCCCAATTCGTCAAATAGATCTATGGTCAAATTCTGTCATTGACTTTGCCACGAAATTAAGTGCCTACAAGTAATAAGTACAAAAGGTTGAAAAGTATGACGATTTGTCATGAAAGTTTCTGTTGAAAAGATACCTGGTACCCATGGTAGTTACTGCAGACAGAAAGGATGTTGAATAAAAGGGAAAAGATAAGAATTTGGAAGAGAAGATGTAAAAAATAGCCGCGTAAAAGTAGAGCACGCCGGCCATAGCAAAGGGGGACCACCGATTTTGTATCTATTACCCAATGAATGTAAGATAGTATTACTAGGCTACTAGTACTACAGTACCTTGATTTTATTTAGTTTTTGCTTTTTCCGGCATCCGCCATCTTTATTTCCAAGCCGGAAGTCTCAGAAATCGACGGCGCTGCCCGCAGGAAAATGCGCAGTACATTCTCGCTACCCGCCAGTAATTTGTTACGTGAAGGTAGGAGCGGACATATTAATAAACTCCTACCTAACCTGTCATACTATTACTCCTTGCGATGCACAGATGTCTAATTCGAGTGGAAGCCAATGAAAAATCCATGTTTTTGTAGGATTCGAACTCACAATCTCTCCAGGACTCTAATCATTACAAGATGAGCCAACCATAATATTGACCGAATTATATTCGACCATACATCATTTTATTCCATTCCTCCTTCCACAGGGGCACAGTTAATATTCCCGACAATGAGTGTCTTAATTATGTGAGGTCCAAGATAGCACACAACGCACGTTGGCCTACTTGGTTTCAAATTGTAATAATTTCAACGTCACACTTATAATAGGCTACTGAATAGACTAAATATATACTGATTTGTTCATAATAGCAATGCTGCAGTGGGGACGTGAGATTTAGATTTCAATCTAAGAGAATACTCTGATTCAGCAACTCATCATCATCATCATCATCATCATCATCATCATCATCATCATCATCATCATCATATAATGTATTCCTCCATATAAATACAGAGAGTGTTGGTAGTCTATACAATTCAAAGAAAAAATAATATAGGCTACATAAAACATACACACGCAAAGAAAAATCGACAATATGCCGATAGTAGTCAAATAATCAACATAATCTAGTGTAACCTACGCATTATACATAGTAGTAACTGGTTGATACTTTTGTGTTTTAAAATTTAAACACAAAACTGCCAACCAGTTCATATGAAAATGGCCGCTAAAGTGTTGTCTGATGCACGATTAATTTCCTGCAAATATTTCTCGATATAAATAGTGTATGTGCTTCACAATGTGCGGTGTGTTGCTATATCGGGGGCCTGCCATGTTCATGTACCATTGCATCGCGTAGCTATGTGCCCTGACAGTGATGTAAACGGCATATTCCGAAAAGGAATAATTTATGACCTACAGTATTTTTGCAGCGTATTCGATGTCCGAAACTATAGGCCTACAAATAATGAATACCGACATAAATTACCTAGCGCCACCAATGTGTTTCACGCACATGCCCTTTAAGCCAAAAGTAACAATTTGCGTCATAAAGATTTGATGAAGCGAAAATAAAATATTTCAAAATCATGCCGGTTATATTATTATCACGGTGATAGTCTAACGATATAATAGCCACGATCTCATCTGTAGCCTCACGTTGTAGGCTAGTTTTCATTTTATGCTACTAGCTACAAGATTCCAATATGATAGAACTATTGCCAGTAGCTTCATGTACCATACATACAATGATTATGAGAAGTAATAAATCTTACACTCTGCCATTTTGTGTGGCAAACTGAACATAAAGCGAAAAAAAAAGATAATTAATTTTGATGATTATGCCATATTTTATATGATCAGAAAATTGTCACCAGTTCGGGCTATTTATTTAACTTAATGTACTCGTATTATGCCCCGGTACACAAAGCATTGCAGTATTGTTCTTTTTTCGTGTTATAGAATATTGGGTGTGTATATCGTCGCATTTTCTTCGCAGGTTCAAAATAAAGTGGCATGAAATAAATTATACCAATGAAGTCGCATAGCCCATAAAGTTGACGATAGAATAGGCCTACAACAAACTGCGGGCTATCACATCGAGATGTAGTCTATACCTATAAGCAAGTTTGAGATACAATAGTGTTAACAATGTTATTGTAGCCTATGTCAATTCCGTTTACAATGAGGTTGTGATATGTAGACCTAATACTTTCGCCTAGAAATACTGTTTGTTGACTTCTCGCTGGAGGTTGTCTTTTCGATTGGTAAAAAACATTGTTCATCAGTACAGAAATCATCTCAGTGACCAGTACTTGTCAGAGAACGACCATTGCTTATCCTAATTCGCCATTAATTCGCCGGCATAGGCTACCACCGGTGATGCCACAAAAGTTGTTGGTCGACGACCAAACCGATCCGACAGCAATGGTGGGTGAGAGAAACCGATACCCACAGATACTCGTGTCACAGGTCGGCGACTCTCACGTATCACAGTCACCAGTGAGTGTACCAAATGTTGTGGTGGAGAAGAAGATCGCTGATCTCGGGGCGGGAAAGACCGTCACTACAGACCAGGGGCTGTTCCTTCGGACCAATCTGAATATCATCGCGCCAGTGGGGGTTGCGGACGACCAGCTGTCCACGGTCATGAAACACACCGGAGTTTTCCCGTGTCTGGGATGTGCGAAGCCTACGCTACGCAACCGTAGGTGGAAAATACCATGCTTGATATTGTTTCTACTCCTCCTTCTGCTGTTGTTGATTGTGCTGCTTGTTTACTTTCTGGCGGGGGAATCATCAAGAGAGGGTGTGAAAACGTACGGGAGGCCCGAAAAGCCTGCAATAACTCCGAGCCCGGTAAATCCTGCAATATCTCCGAGCCCCGTAAATCCTGCAATAACTCCGTTCCCCGTAAAAACTCAAATAACTCTTGAGTATCTAGAGAATAAGATGTCGCGATTGATGCGGGAACACTTTCCGAGTCCGATGGCATTCCGGTCTGATCCTAAGGCCCACAAAACACGCATAAACGTGTTCACGTCGTTCCGCTCAGAGGTTCATTCTGCCGACGACACGTTCTGGCCACATGATCATAAGGTGCGACTGGCAATACTCAATGAATCTGTGGAGACGTTCCTCAGGGGAGATGAATGGTGGGAGTATACCTCAGTAAACCCATTCCCCCTCCACATCGGATTCGACTGCTTAGACACGAACGTTCTTGCTTACATACCAACACTGTTAGCGAACAAGACGAAGTTATTGCGGCGAGGTGTGCAGCTCAACCGCACGGCATACGTAACCTCAGTGCTAAACGTGATGCCAGACATAAAGGAAAGTGAGAAGTTATGCGGGAATGCCTCGTACGGCAAACTTGGAGACAAGTCTCGTATCAGCGAATCTGACTACGACAAACTGAAGACCAAAGCTGTTAGTGCTCATGATCGGTTCAAAGATTACATGACAGACGAGTACCTACGTCACACACGCCCAGACCCTGGTGTACTGTACTGGGACCGTGGCATAGATTACTACAAGGCGTGCATACGTTGGTACCTGGGAAAGTCTTACACTCCAGCAGAAGTACGCCGCATCGGATTGGCCGAAACTCAGCGTATCGAAAACCTCGTAGACAAGGCGATAAACGTCGTTGGGTTCCAAGGAGGTAGAAAGGCGTTTGCTGCCCATATCAGGTCCATATCTGAGGTGTATTACGATAGCCCGACACAGTTGGTATCCCACGTGAAGATGATAATAAAACGTAAAGTACGGCCGATATTGGATACTGTGTTCTTAGACATCCCGGTGCCGCCGGTGTCAGTTGCATCCACAAACCGACCAATGTCATCCATCGATATGTATGACGACACAAACCGCATCCTTTACGCAAACGTCCGCAACAACCAACACAACTTGACCCGACTGGATGCGGTACCGCTGATCTTGCGAGAGGCATTCCCCGGTCACCATTACCAGAAACTCTACCGATCATCCATTGATGGCGGTGATTACGCCACGGCTGACTATCGACATTATTTCCTACCCTACTACATGGTACCCAGCAGTGTACCGTCGTACACATCATACGTAGCTGGTTGGGGACTGTACGCTGAGATGGTTGGTCTCGACGACTTGAATCTCATAGACCCGTATCGTAGATATGGGGCTTACTGCCACCAGTTATTCCAGGCCTCGTGGTTAGTCGCGGACACCGGTATACATGCGTTTGGTTGGTCACGTGACCGGGCGATAGACTATCTCGCCTCCATCTGTTATTTCTCGCGTGACGTTGCAGAGTCTGCCGCAGATATATCGATCGTTCATCCCGCTCGTCTCCTCTCCAACACTATCGGAGCGATGCACTTCCGTAAGTTACGGGAAGAGTCCAATACAACACTCGGTTCACGTTTTCACCTTGCAGATTTCCATGACGTCATTCTGAGGCACGAACACGCACCACTGTGGGCGGTGGAGGAGAGGGTGAAGGAGTGGGTACGACAGGGTGGTGGGCGTGACGGTGGTGGTTGTATGCGAGTGAGTGTGGTGACTCTATACTCTACTGTAATCGTGGCAATACTCCTTATCGTTGTCTATTGAACATGTTAGACAGTTACTAACTAATAGGCTACTGCGTTACTATAGCAAAACACATGGCCAGTGTCCATGGCCTATATCTCCACTCTACCAGTGCTAAAATTCCAATTTGATGTCAGGTAGGCCTAAGCTAAATTAATGGGTATATAGCCTACAATACATTTTGTCGATGAAAACAACTACTGGTAGTCTGGTACAGTAACTGTACATGATATTATTTCGATGACACTAAATATACCAACCAGTTTGGTTTACATAACCTTTAACTTGATTTTTAACACTGCTATGGAGTGCTGATATGTGTTGGACACGTGTTTTAGCCTACCGGTAGTAATTTAACGCCATGTTAAATCTATACGACTGCGTAAAATTGTTTCATAAACGTTTGCCATAGAATATGCCTACACTGAATTATTTTGTATGCACTTGGTGTCTGGTTGTTTATAGATAATAGCTACTGATCACAAATCGTACTGAAAATATAGTTAGGCCTACTTTAATTAATATTGGTATTAATCTATTTGTGCTACATTTAATAAAAAAAATGGCTAAAGAATATCATTGTACCTTTTTGCTTGTGTCAAAAATTGCAACGTTCGCTTCTGTTCCGGCAATATATACCTACAATAACCTGCCCCCCCCCCCCCCCCCCCCCCCACCACCCCAGCCCCGCCCCCCCACCCCCACCACCACCTCC
>WNLI01160667.1:0-14848 GCA_025802215.1 Wirenia argentea | reverse complement strand
TCGCTGAAAAAAATCAGTGCCTCCGACGGGACCCGAACCCGCGACCTTCAGTTAACCGGACTGATGCTCTACCAACTAATTATTTTACATTTGAAATGTTGGTGTCATAATGTGATCTAACATCAGATCGAAAAGTGTGGAGGGTTGTTTTCGTGTAACAAGCATATACAACTTGCTCATCAAAATATGATGATGCACGAACAAAATACATGGACGGTGTACGATTTTTGTGCGGTGGCTATAGTCAGGTTATAATCTATGGTATAAATGAATAAAATATATTGACAATTCCATACCTACTATACCATTAGTAATTTGTTTTTTAATGCGTATCAACAGATTGGATTATTACATTTGACAACAGTGAAATCAGCGTTTATATCTTTACAACCAATTGTATACCACACACCAAGACTACATCAACAAAATGCCTTTGACAAGGAGGTGGATATAAATTAAATGTTGATTTTTTTCAGCGTGATTTTTTTCAGCGAAATTTAATATGATTTTTTTCAGCGAAATTTAATATGAATAATTATCGTTACCTTCCCAGAATAATTGATATTTTTGTATTAACCATGATAAACTGTGACCCACAGGTGCGGGCTGACAGCACAAACGACCTGCTAGAAGACAGTCCTGTCGCACATTCCAACTACATTGGTTAGTCTTATATTATAATCACGGTGGCCGAACGGTCTAAGGCGCTGATACGCCAATAAATCGATCACGATCCTAGGTGGCAGCCATGGATTCAACCCGTGCCATTGATTTAAATGAATTAAAATTGGGTAGACTACTCTGTGTAAAGTGCTTCGCATGAGACGCTAAACCGAGGTGCCATGTTCTCCACCTCACCTTGCATACTGACCCTGAGGCATGTAAAAGATACTGTAGGCCTCTTTGGTAAAAAAGAGGTCAGGCAGATCACATTTCACATATTTTCTTTTGTTTTTCCCCATCACCCTTTTTATTTTCGCGTAGCTGTATGAGCAGGGAAATGGCCGCACAGGGTGCATGTCGTACCAAATTGCCTGCAGTTTACGTGCCACACCAAGTGTGGTCATGTTCAGCAATGAACAAAACGCATATCATCATCAATATTACTTATTGTTTTATCTTTGGTCACTGAAGACTTGGTGTGGTCCACACTGGAATACTGTAGCCACATTAAGATCTGTGACAGGCTGAAGCAATGGCGTGGTTTGAGCTTGGGCCAATTAAAGTGTAATGACAATAACCAAATAAGCTCAAAGATGGTCCTTTTGTTAGCTGTTAGGCTGTTAAAAGAACTAACCACCGAACAAGAGGTCAAGGACCTCAAGCCGCTCACTTGAGGGATTCCTCAATTTTGAGCTACTCGTTAGCCATACAGTAATGACCTTGACCTTTGATAATTTGACAATAACATATAAAGCAAATTTAGTTGCATCATACATACTAGTCGCACAAAGCAAGAACTCAGCAGCTACCTAAAGTACTTATATATTGCAAAAAAACCTCTTGGCTATAATGACCTTGACCGTTGGGGCAATGTCATCGCTTGAACAAACTTGAAACTAAGAATTTTGAACTAGTTTTTAGTAAAAATGACCTTGACCTTTGAGATTTTGACAAAAGGTATACAGTAAATTTATTTGCATTGTACATCGCAGTCACACAGAGAAAACTGACCAGCCGGATGTAGAACATTAAAAAATATGGTCAAAAAAATACTCGACCCTCTGTTTGGCCTGAATGACCTTGACCCGTGTAGCAGTCCACAAACATTTATCAAACAATACCTGCAACGTAAATATATTTGTGTACTCCACAAGCAAGTTGCAATCACATACAAAGTTAAATCATATGCAACCAATATTGTGGTATATGCTGATATCACATGAACCAATATTGGCCAGCTTCGTATACAACGTCCTAGATCGACCCAATCCGGATCTTAAGGTCATACCACGTACGAGAATGACCCAACCCAGATCTTAAGGTCTTATCATCAATGAGACAACTATTATTCAGGAATTCATACACAATGTCATTTTACATTATGATGAATCTTTATTCTCATCTTAAAATTATCTTACAATTTCACAAATCTCCAAGAAACAGTTGGTGACTTTCTCAGTCTTGATAAACACTGTGAACTACTGCAATGATGGGCATGAATCTGTGTCAATTTACAATGCGTAGCCTAAAATGTAAATTTAAAATATCCAGAAAAATGAATTTGTACAGTAAAACGTTAATTGTTTTCATAAAGATCCAAATAACAAGCATGAGTCATGTACTAATGTTATTAGGCTACACTATTATACAGTTTCAACATAGTATAATGATCCAATTATTCAGATAGAGTTGTCTTCTGCGTTCAAAGACGTCTAACATTAGAAAATAGCTATTGTTACACTTGCGTAGTTACATCTTACAAGTTACATAATGCTAAATTACCATGTAATTACACTCTCATAGTTACACAGACAACTGTTCAATGTTTTTAGAAGGATAATCAAAACCTTAAAAATCTATGACAAACACAGTGAAGCACACTTTTTTACATCGCACATGGTATTGCCTTCTGTGTAAAAATTCTAGGCTAATGATGAAAGGATTTATTGCCACAAGAAACCATCATCATTATGTTTAGACTACCATATTTCCATCCTTCAGTTCGCTGTGCACCAATCTACCATACTATTGGACAACAACAAAAATGTCAGTCTGCCACGGAGGTTTTCTCGGATGACAAAGAGGTTGGCACGGGGTCTTCCTTGTCAGATTTCGTCTCTCTCTTTGTGTGACGCAATTTCTTGTGACGGGCTTTGGAATCTGGGTCTTCGTCTTCGCGATATCGCCGACTGAAACATATTTATATAATTGAATACACAAAACCAACTAAATTACATAGCATTGCTTATAGATCACACATAATTATGACATATTTTCCCAAAACCAAAATCAAATTTAAGTTTCTTGTTTTAATTTGTCCAATAGAGACACCTCTAACACTGCTTTCTGTTGCAAACAGCATTGCCAAATATTAGTATGCTTTAAAATAAGAGCAGTTTATTCCTGAATAGAATACGATCACAATCTAGTGCGGCATGACTGTGTATGTACGACTCTTTCAATGGAGTGCCATCACAATGGGACTGCCCGTGTTTAATATTGTCATCTATGTCCAACACATGTAGAGTGACCACATGTGAGATGGAATTATCGTGGGGAAACCGAGTACGTGGACAAAATCACCGGATGTTGTCTTCCTTCCATAACGAGAAGACAGCGGGAAGAAGCCAGCAGAACACCTACACAACCTACAGTCTGCAGATGCTCAATTCAGCCACTGAACTAGTGAAGACAAGCAACAGTACGTTTCATGTCCAAGAGCATTAGAGTAACACAGGAAAAAGGCCACACCAAGTTTTTGCCGTGGCCCAGGCTTCAACCTGCCCCCTCCCGATCCCTGATATAAAGGTGAGCACTCTGCCACTGAGCGTTAGTACGTGCAATACCTAAAATATGCACAATGCAAAAGCCAGCACAAACATAGACTCAGTTCTGGCAGCTGTAAAATGGGTACAGAGGACATTTGAGTTGGGGAACTACTACTGTTACTACTATCGCTGAAATGATTAATTTCCTCACCAACCACCTTTGAAACACAGTAATATGTAAAACGATGGCGTAGAAATATATCTACCACTTTGCTACTTTTACTTTTGTAATATCGAATACTATAAAATGTAAAAAAAATACCTGCGGGTTGACGCAGTGGACCGGCGAGACACTGAGCTCATAACACTCAACGATCTTTCCCGTGACCTTTCCCTCACACGCTCTCGTGACCTGTCTGGTGACCTCTCTCGTGACCTAGAAACACAGAAACATTTTGTGCAAAGTGTAAATTAAATTTCGTTTACTGATGATGAGACGGTCGTACGTGCCAATGTTTTTAACGGCATTTAACAGTTTAAGTTATTTTTTCACAACCAAAGATTTTACTCACACTATATTTATACATTATAGTGACGTTTCGACACATTACACACGTCTTCGCCGGCTAACTGACAGTCATTGCTGACTGCCAGTGCCGCTCCGTTGGTTTTTGGCGGGAATCAGTGAGATCTTGTTATACGATGTTTCTGTAATAACTTGATCCCACACGTGACAGGACTGAGAAAACTTTTGTTGAGAAAAATTTTTCTCAGTCACATGTGGGATCAAGTAATTACAGAAACATCGTATAACAAGATCTCACGGATTCCCACCAAAAACCAACGGAGCGGCGCTGGCAGTCAGCAATGACTGTCAGTTGGTCAGACGAAGATGAGAGTATCACGTCGAAACGTCACTAAAAGTGAGTACATTTTTTGGTTGAGAAAAAATAACAAATAATAAATATTCGAATTGCGGAATACGATCACACAAGGTGTGACTGTTCCCACGCTGGAGTCAGTGGATAGGTAAAGTCGGGCACACGGACACATAAGACAGCACAGATCCAAAGTGACCGAAAGTGGATTGTGGGGAAGCCCGCGTACCACCGTCCGAAAACCACCGGATGTGTCCAGGATATTTTACACATTGCATGACTCGGAGACACCGGAAAGGATCTACCATAATTCATACAAAAGCTATATACCCAGTCCCCAGATCCTCAATTTAGCCACCGTGAAGGCAAGCTAAGTGAAGATAAGTTCCTTGCAAAAGAGAATCACATCAACATAGGAAAAATGGTACACCAAGTTTATGGCATGGTCCAGGCTTGAACTTGGGACTGAGATCTCAAGGCAAGCTCTCTAACACTGTGCTACTGTCTGCCTAAGTTTTATAGGCCTAGAAAATGCTATTATTTATGTTGTATTTTTGTGTTTTATTTCATTTCATTAGGAATATGAATCGATCACACCATTTGGATGGAAACTGGTCACTGGTGTATGTCTACCAGAAGAAAACCTGTTCATGATATCGTGCAATGTCATGACCAGTGTTGGAAATACATTTTTGCGATTGATTTGCAATGACTTGCAGTTTGCATGGTTGTGACCATAAATTGAAAAGCAATTCACATTTTTGGGTTGCAGTTACAACCGGAGGCCGGATGTTTGGTTACATTCCAAAGGTATCATCTACACAAATCTCTCGTTTAATAATTAGTTTTCAAATTATGCGTTGCAGTTTTCTGCAACCCATATTTTAAATTGAATAGCAAGTGGACGCATTTGCATAGCAAATAGCGCTGCTATACCGCTTATTTCCATCGCTGCCAATGGATGAATAGATATTAAAAACACAAGATCAATGACCATAAAATTATTGTGGAAGAGAGAGAGAGAGACCGAGAGGGGGAGAGGGAGGGAGAGAGCAAGAGGGAGAGAGAGGGAGGGGAGGAGGGATGGAGCGAGGGAGAGAGGGAGGGGAGAGAGGGAGGGGAGGAGGGAGGGAGCGAGGGAGAGAAGGGAGAGAGGGAGACAGGGAGGATATGGAGCAGGAGAAGGAGAGAGAGAGGGAGGGAGAGAAGGAGAGAGAGAGGGGTAGAGGGGGGTAGCGAGGGGTGGCGAGGAAGAGAGATATAACGGAGGGAATTTCCAAAATTTTTCTATTTTACACAAAAAAAATTTGATCCAACCATCAAATAAATGAATGGAAAATCGTGTAATTCAACTAACTATATTCACTATATTCACTATTTACCCTTACCGTTTTATTATTAGAATAATCGCAATAATTTGGATTTTGTCATTTCAACCATTAGTCTTAGATCTCAATACACAGTCACCATAGTGTCCGAATTTGGTGAGTATAAGTAATAATTCTTCAAATTCAAATGTCATCATTCTAGACACAGAGGTGGTCAATTTTAATGATTACCTATACCATTACATCAAAATAATCGTTTTGTGATACAGTATTTAGTCTGGTAAATGTGGGGATTTCCCACCCAGAGACCTGGGCCATTCTGGCAGTCACAGGCTCACAGCACCTGCCCAGCCACATTATTTTACACAAAATAAAGCGTGTCATGTGGATGGTGCCACTAGCGTATTTAGGGGGGATGCGAACCAGCGGCCGCATCCCCCGAGGATCTGGCGATCTTTTTTATAATGTATGTATATTTTCATGTTTGGTACCTACCATTGATCTATCGACAGACACGTGGTGACCGCCAGCGGTCCCTTTGTTGTATGTTGTCTGAATAGACCGCGAAAGTGGTACATTCAATATCAATAGCTTAGCGCGCGTGACTTTTGTCCAACAACACTGACCACTAAGTCTTAGTAGAGGTTGCGCTGGTGGTTGACTGAGCGGAGCCTGCGTGCATCCAGGGTCGCTGCATGGTCACTGCCAGAGTTTGACTCCAGTGTTACTTCAAGTGTGACGAGATCGACGGTTCCGTCATTGTAGCGATCAAGGATGTGTGATATAGCCGAAACGTATACTTGTTTAAATGTAAGCCCAGTATTTTATATATAAAGTTAAATATGTTGAACAACTGGACGAATAATAATTTCCAAAGTCATATGTTGTTAGCCTAATTTGTTATATATTATATTGTTCAGTAGAGTTGCTACCATTGGGGCAGCTGGACTCACATATGACCAACAGATATTACATAACTAATAAATAAGTTAACAATAGTTCATGACCCCAAATTAAATACACAACAGATGCATTTTGCCTATCAATTCAATTGTGGTAATAGTAAATACAAATATTAGACTAACAGCTCTTGATACCAAAAAAGACTGAAACAAGGCCAAAAATCTTCATGATTCTAAGGTTCTGCAGGTGTCTCTCAGAGCTCCAGATCGCACCACAGGGAGTGAAATTTTCAACAACGCTGGGGGAGCACCCCAGACCCCCCTATATCGTACTTCCTTCAGATGGATAGTATGCCCCCAAGGTCGAAATCATGGCGACACCACTGATATTATTACAGTGCCATCATACTATTGTAATTTTATCTTAGCAAAATGGGTCCGCATCCCCCGAGAGCAAATCCTGGCTACGCTAACTAGTGCTTGCACGCCTCCACTAGTTCAGTGGCTACATTGAGCATCTGCCGTCTGGGTAGCTTTCGCAGGTATTCTGTTGCCTTCTTCCCGCTGTCTTTGAGCCATGGAAGAGGGAAATATATTCCCTATGTCTTGAGGTTTTCTCCATGTACTCCGTTTTTCACACCATGATAACATCTAACTTTCATTCACTTTACATGTGTATGTGTGGGACATAGGTTGCAGCGTTAGCCACGGGCAGCAAATTAAGGTGACACAGTGATGCTCCCTTGAAATGAGTCGCACTTACACATGTCGCACTAGGATGTGGTCGTATTCAACTCAAAAATAAAACGCGAATGTATTATTATTCGTAGTATCAATTTTACAAATTTGGTAGATGACTGGGTAAAAACCCAATCTCTTGATATCTCGATCGGCAACCTAATACTCTACCCACTACTTAATGAGCCCAGTATAAAATAAAAATATACAAAAAGCCCAATGAGCCCAAAATAAAAATCAAGTGTGAAATGTCTACACCACACTTTTGGATCTCACTATGCAATTGTCAACGTCAGTATACAATATGCGACTGTTGTTGTTGTTGTTGTTCAGCGTTTTATTCCTTAGTGGAATGCGACCACATCCTAGTGTGGCATGTGTAAGTGCGACTCATTTCAAGGGAGTGCTACCTCAATGGGGCTGCCCATGACTATAGCACTGCAACCTATGTCCAACACACACACATGTAAAGTGACCGAAAGTTATCATGGTCGGGAAACCGGAGAACCCGGAGAAAACCACTCTCTTTGTTTTGCTCTTATTTGTTAGCTAATAGTGCGCCAAATGCTTTAGCAAGATAATACACGCTGGCTCGATGTATAACTTTAAAGTAAAGTTTGTCGTATTACCAGTCGCACAAACCCCAGTTTGACGTCTACGTACGTCTTATGCGAATGACGATTTTGTATGCCCTAAAACCTCTCAAATAATCTGCTTAATCTATTTATACTTCTGTACATTGTTTTACTTATACTATTGAATGAATAAAATCCATAATAAATTAATAATAATGATAATTGTACTATCAGAAAGCGAAGTGGGTGTGTACGAGTGCAGTGTGTCAAGATCTGTCTGGTTGTCTTCTGCAATGCCAAACTCTCAGAGAAATACAGTTGTGAGTATTCATAATTCATTCATTATGTTCAACACTCTATAACATAGTGATGTTTTAGCTACCAAGTATAAAAAGATGCATGAGAAACAGTAGGTATAAAACTGCTCATATGAATCATCATAATGGGTATGCAGGCAGCCAGGCACACTCCAAACTACAATCAATGCGTCGTGACAATGATTTGTTGTACCAAAGGAAAAAAGTTAAATGAGTCCGGTGTCGTTTATAGGACAATGTGAAGGCTGTCCGGCACACTGCATAGGAGAAACTGAACCAGCCCTAGGTACACGTATCGCAGAAGATAGTAGAGAATAGGTTTACAATCACAATGTCTGCCACCGGCCATGATCACTAATGCATTCCACCGATAACGCAGCCACAGGCCTACTTCACCTGGCGTCATGCTGGTTACAGAAGGGTGTCACAGAGGCCATTCACTGACCGGCACCGAGGCCGCCACAGTCTACATTCGCGTCATCAAGTCATGTGATAGGGATCGAAATTTCCCAAGGCAAAATGCACTTTGCCGTGTTACCCATGCTACTTGCCTATATACCTTTCATATGTGGCTAAAGCAAATGCATTTATTTGCATAGTATCCCTTTTATAAAGTAATATTTGCCGCACTGCCGTTTATCAAACCCTGATGTCACCTCCCTGGCTCTGGCCAGTAGTCACATCGCTAACCCTGCCATATCATTCATCGAAGAAAATTGATGGACGTTGCTTGAAAGCATTTGTTGGGCTTCAAAATTAAAGTGAGTAATTTGCTTCAAAATAAGTAATCCATAAAAGTAACTTAAAACTTCATGAAAAATATCTGTGTATTGTGTAAATGCTGTTTTAGTGAATCTCTTATATACAAAAAAGTACTGGCGGTTTTGACTTTTATAACAAATACTATAATTTCAGTTATGTTTCGGTTCCTCGTTGGATCAAGCTACTTCCTCAGTCAGCAAGTGATGGCTGCCTTCCTACAGGATGTCTTGCAGGTATGATCATATTACGATAGGCGTTCAGTAAGTTCGTAGAATCACCCAGAAAGAATTGAGATATTGACTTTAAATTTTATGACCATGGAATATAAAAAAATACTTGGAGAGGGCCAAATTACTTGGAGAGGGCCATTCTAATCACAGTTTTCCAAGTCCAGTTATCACCTGCTTGTTTGTTTTGAGTGGTTGTTGATTGTGTTGTTTCTTGATTGATTGAGTAATATTGAATGTCCTCTGATCACTGAATTACTGGGAGAAAGAGGATCATTTTCATCTGTGCCGTTACGAACTACTTGTTTGTTTGGGATGATTGAGTGATGGTTTGATTGATTGATTGATTACATGATTGATTGATTGATTGATTGATTATCTTCAGATTACTGAATTATTTGGAGAAGAGCATTTTCTTCCGAGTCTGTCTCGAGTGCCGTTTCAACCACTTGTTTATTGATTGAATTAATGTTTTTAATTTTGTTAGTTGATTATCTTGAGATCACTGAATTACTGAATGATTGTGATTACTTGATTGAGTGATTATCATCAGATCACTGAATAACTGAATGATTGTGATTACTTGATGGATTGATTATCATCAGATCACTGAATTACTGAATTATTGTGATTACTTGATGGATTGATTATCATCAGATCACTGAATTACTGAATGATTGTGATTACATGATGGATTGATTATCCTCAGATCATTGAATTACTGAATGATTGTCATTACTTGATTGAGTGATTATCTTCAGATCACTGAATTACTCGGAGAAAGAGGCGCATTTTCATCTGAGTCTGTTTCAAGTGCCGTTAACAGCTGCTTTAGCCTTGTGAGTGTTTGGTAGTTTAGCATAGTTGATAGTGAAATGAAATATGAAATTAAAGTCCCATATCGCAAATTTATTATTGCCACCATGAAGGCTACTTGAGTCAATTAATACAACTAAAACCATGCCACGCCATAATACACATAATGATAATAGTTTTGGCTTGTTAAATACACTCGCAAACTGAAGCAGATTTATTCGGCGCGTAATTTTCTTGGCCGTTTAGACGCTGTGTGCCAACAGTGACCTATGCGCGTCACGTGACATCGATTGGTAATAAAATCGACAAGTTAATTTTATAATTTATTTATTTTGTACTCATAAAATATTTTTGGTCATCGCGGGTATATCGGGCCATGTAAATGCTTGATGGTATATTAGGTCAAAATATCGTACTGTATATAATATAACCCATCAATTTACGGACTGGGACATTAATATTTCATTTCGATCAAGCCTGTAAGGGTATACAAAACATATTTACAATTTATGCCTTAGTGTAGAAAATAATACAATAAAAAACGTAAGACTATAGTAATGGTATCGATTTATTTACCTGTGTGTAAGGAACTAGTGTTCATATTTTTGGTAGCACTAAAATAAAATTCAGTCAGGTTAATCAACTTAATGTTATTGCACTGCTGTTTAGAAAAACGCGATTGGATTATAACTTTTCCCAGAAAATGTCTGATATTTTTCCATGACCTTAGTGACTTTATTTCCGTGTCTATATTTCCTGCAATATTCAAAAGTGTAAATATTGAAGTCTTTTGCTATTTGGATTGTGTTTGATGACATGACTATATTTGTTTATTTGTATAGAAGTGTATACAGTGTATATAATGTGTCACATATCATGTCACATATCACCGCCAGGGAAGCAATATAATAATGGAGTAACAGAGGACATGTGCCATTATACTGCCATAGATGGCTGATGTATACAGTGTATATAATCTGTCACATGTCATGTCACGTCACATATCACCTACTGGGAAGTGGGAAGCAATGGTAATGGAGTAACAGAGGACATGTTCCATCGATGGCTTATAGTTGTATACTCATACAGTACGTATAATACGTCATATGTCATGTCACCCAGGGAAGCAGTGTTAATGGAGTGACAGAGGACATGTTCCATCGATGGCTGATGTACCTATACCATACGTACAATGTGTCCCATGTCATGTCACATATCACCCCCAGGGAAGCAGTGGGAATGGAGTAACAGAGGACATGTTCCATCGATGGCTGATGCAAGAGCCTCAAACATTGGTCTGGCTTCCCACAATGCACCACGTGGCTGCCTCAGAATCTGGTATGTTTTAGTATCATATACACTGCTTTTTTATGTTTATCTATTATCTCTGTTTATCACTAGTCGAGAGATAGAATATCGTCACCTAAGATGCCAAACCACGTAAGTCCATTTTTTCGAAAATTTCTTTTTTGTCCAACATCATCTTTAAGTTATTCGGCTTCTTTCTAACATAACTTTCAAAAAATGTAGGCCTGTAAAAAACACCAAACTACGTGCCATAATCCAAAATGGCCGCCGGTAAAAGGGCAGTGTGTTCTATGTGTTGTCAGTAATAAAGTAGTGACATTGAAAATCATGTACTTACTTACAGTATTTAGCTATTATTATTAACATTCCACAACCTTCAACTTTAATTGAGACCCAACCAAAATAGCACAATTATGGTCCAAAGTTGCACAAAATATACGTGATTTGGCACTAACGCCAAAAGTGACATTTCTGTATTTTTGATTGATACGTGTATCCAAACATACAAATGCATCTATGGCTATGGCCCATTATACCTGCTTAATACACTGACAGTTCGTGACACTCGTCACACCCGCTACTCTAGTGCACCCACTCTTGTGCTACCAAAGTACTCTTGCACTACAGTAGCTGGACGCAGTTTCTCCATTGCTGCTCCCAAATTATGGAACTCTCTCCCTGTCGAACTTCGGTCCACAACTAATATGGCCAAGTTCAAAAAAGACCTGAAAACTTTGTTATTCAAGCAATTCCAAGATCACTGTCAGACTCTATCATAATTTCGTCTGACTCTATCATAATTTCCTCAGCCTGACCAGATTTTTTTTTTCTGTAAATAATTGTTTTTTGATCTGTTTAATTTTTGTAATGTATATATAATGTACAGTGTTGTTGATTGTCTAAATGTTTTATGTGCGCCGCTGACAAACGTATAAAGGGGCGCTTTATAAGTTTTGACTATTATTATTATTTGTCAAAAAACATTCAAATGTGATTATCTCTAAATGGTCAAAATGCACTTATGTGTTCTGGCATCTTAGGCAACAATATAATATATTTGTATTTTCACTGGTTTAGTTTGTAACTGCCAAGCTTATCAATATATTATCATTATTGTCTTTATGGAATAGTGATGGTGTTTTTCACGGCTTTACGTCGTGTGAACACATACCCCGGCCAATGTATGTGCCCCCGCCCAGTGGCTACACACCGTACATTGTGTGCTATGACCCGCCCGTCATGTATAAGGTGGCCACAGTCCAACACCACCACACATATAACTAATCCTAGCATCACCGCCACGGCACTTGCACCAAGGTACTTCACTGAATGACGGTCATCCGACGCGCTTATAAAACGCCGCATATGTATACTTGTTTTCTTCTTAATGACCGTGAGATTTGCTATAATTTGATTAATGAAGTCTTCCTGTTCTTGCGCTGAGAGATTTGCCGGTTTTTCACAATCGCAACTGCATTGGTTTGGTTCGAAAATGGGAACAGTGGGATGCGAAGTAGTCGTTGTGTTGGAAATATGAGATGCCTTGGAAATGTCTGGTGTATTGGAAATGTTGGATGTGTTAGAAATGTGAGATGTGTTAGTGTAGGAAATGTGAGGTGCAGGACTTGGCGGTACTGGCATTTTGCTGGTATCTTGGTGATCCGCTAAAGTACATATCCATGTAACTGATTTACCATTTTCCAGCATGCAGTCATATTTTGATTTCTGTGTCGGTAATTTCTTACATTTCGGATTGAAATCAAAGAGTGAAATGCACTTGAGATGTGCTGTACATTGTGCGTTACCTCGGTTCTTTCTTTTATTTCGTGGTACATTTTGTGCCGATCGGGTTTTTCTGCGAGTGGCGGTTTCTGTTATCTTAGTGTTGCTGACTAGTGCAGAACGGTCTCTGTTATTCACTGGTGTGTCTCCTATGAGATCGCAGTTTGGGTACTTTGTTGGGCACTCGTAACAAGTGTCATCAGTGGCACGAGTTTTACAATCAGCTGATGATAAGTTAAAACAGGGAGGATTTTCGGAAGTGCTTTTGTATCCATTTGTTAATGGTTTTCGCGTCGTGCTACGCTTCTCGGTACTGTCACTTATGGAGGTAGGTGGTGGTTGTGATGTGATGATACCATGCTTGACTGTTGGTGGTAGAGGTGGGGGTTGTGTTGGTGGTGGTTGTGGTACCAGTGGTTGTGGTGGTGCTTGTGGTGGTAGTTTTTGTGGCGGTGGTGGGGGCAGTGGTTGTGGTACTGGTGATTGTTGTTCTAGTGGTGCTTGTGGTGGTGGTTGTTGTGGTGGTAGGTTTGGTTGTTGTGGCGGTTGATACGGTGGTGGATATGGAGCGACGACATTCCACGATGTCGTTGTACGGTGACCAGAGATGGTTTTAGTTGTGGTCCCGGCGTGGGTGAGGGTCATGTGACTCAATACACTTAGCAACTGTAACAAACATTAAGCCTGATGTAAACAGTCAGTGGCAAGAGAGAATGAAGAGGGATTTATTTTTATAACGTGTTTGATGCATGTACAAGGGGCGGCCTCCTAAGATATGGGAGGGTGGAGACTCCTAAACCCTAATCGATGGACGTAGGCGTAATAAAATTAATACAAAACTTAGACCCGAAAAAAGCTATAGGACCCGACCAAATCCCAACAAAAATACTAAGAGATTTCAAACATATTGTGGGCCCAATTTTAACCATAATATTTCAACAGTCATTAGACACCGGCATAGTTCCAAAGGACTGGAGAACAGCAAATATTGTAGCCATATACAAAAAAGGAAACAAAAATGACCCAGCAAATTACAGACCTGTATCCCTAACGTGTATTGTCTGCAAACTATTTGAACATATCCTTTGCAGCAACATAATGAATCACCTAGACAGACATAACCATTTATCAGACCTTCAACATGGATTCAGAAAAAGGAGAGGATGTGACACTCAATTGTTAACCACAGTAGAAGATCTCGCAAAATCGATGGACAACAAAATTCAGAATGACGTAATAATATTGGATTTTTCAAAGGCTTTTGACACGGTAGCTCACCAACGATTATTAACAAAACTCCGCCACTGTGGCATCAACTCTGAAACTCACACATGGATTAAGAATTGGCTCACCACCAGGACCCAATGTGTAGTAGTAGATGGACAAAACTCAAATAACTACCCAGTAATTTCGGGCGTGCCCCAGGGAACTGCCCTAGGACCACTTCTCTTTTTAATTTATATTAACGACATTGGGCATGAGATCAACTCATCGCAACTGAGACTATTTGCAGACGACTGCCTACTGTATAGAGAAATAAAAACCCAAAATGACGCAGTTGTCCTCCAAAATGACTTAAATAAAATATATGAATGGTCGTTGAAATGGCAAATGAGCTTTAACATCAAGAAATGTAACGTCATGAGAATATCTCGAAATGCACCGAAACTATTCAACTATAACATGAACAACGTTCAATTAACACCTGTTGAAAGCAGCCCCTACCTAGGTCTCGAACTAACTAAAAATCTAACATGGAACCTGCATATCGACAAAATAACATC
>WNLI01160555.1:0-26835 GCA_025802215.1 Wirenia argentea | reverse complement strand
CGGCAAGTGTCTTTCAGCAATCAATAAAAGCAATTCCTACTAAAGAGGTAAAAAAGCAATATTCAAAAACAAAAACAATTAGAAAATTATCAGGCTTTGTTCAGGGTATAGCGGGTGTAGTGCTTAGGATTTTTAGTAAGGCAAAAGGTCCAAATGTAGAATCCAAAGCAGGCCCTATTGCTTCAGGTATAGGGCTTCCCTTTACTATTATTGATATTCCATTAAGTGCAGTTGGATTTGGTTTAGCAGTGAAATCGGGAAAAACCTCTTCAGAAACGGGGGATGTAGAAGGTCTCAGAGATGCTTTTTCGAATGGAACTTTCATGATAACAAGTTTAGCATCTTCCTCTCTTGATACAGTTGCAGGTTTTGCTGAAGTCTGTGGGAATGCGCCTCTTGCTGGCACGGTTGCGGTACCAGCAACTATTGGAGGTATTGTTGTATTGAGTCTTTACGCAGGTATAGAAGTGAATAAAGCGCTTCGATTATCACGTATGTTAGATAGGCTAAAAAAAATTGACGAAAAAAATGCGCACAAATCGGATAGAAAAAGGATTTTAGCTTCTATTAAGCATTTAAGAAGTTTAACACAGGTTACTAAGAAAGAAAAAGCACTGATTGAAAAAAAATATTCAGATCCTGTAAAAATAAAAAAAGCACTTAAAAAGAAAAGGAAAGAAAAACAAAGGAGATTAAAAAGACGTTTGGGAAAAGCGATGTCTCAAGAAGTTATAGAAAAATCTGGACGTTTAACAAAAGAGCTGCAAGATAAAAATAATAAAAATATAAAAAAATCTATTCTAGAAGGAAAGCTTTTAGTTGCCAAAACTCGAAATAAAATCAATAAAAGTATTACTTCTTCTATCCTAGGTATTACAGGTGCAGTACTTGGTATTATTGGTTTAGTTTTAATATTAACAGCTTCAGCCCCAGTATTGCCGTATGTATTCCTTGGAGCTGCCGTAGCAATACTAATAGCGCAATTTGTTTTTGATGGGAGCTGCAATTCATCTAGATTTTACCGTTTTTCTAGGGATTCAGGAGGAGAATACAAAGAATTTTGGAAGGTTGGGCTTGATGAATATGAAAATAAAAACCTTCACCTTGCAAAGAGCAAATTTAATGATTCCTTATTAAAGTTAAAAGGCTGTGAAAAAACATTAGCAGATTCCATTTCAGAGGCTAAAAAAAGAAAAGAGAAAGAAATGGAAAAGCAACTAGAACAATATTTACAAGTATTAAAGCAGATGCGCGAAACCCTTCTCAATCTGGAAATAGGTACAGGAGTTGAAGAGAGAAAGCTTTTGGGGACTGGTAAGAAAAACCTGGCCGAAGTCGCTTAATTTATTGCATAGTTTAGTTTTTCTGTTGCTATCTAACCCTAGCCCAAAATCATCGATGCTCATTATTGGTTTATCACCACTTTCTTCGAGAAGAAAGTCGTACTCTGAAAACTTTATTGATAAAGCGGCTGAATACTTTTGTCCCAAGGATGCAAATGTTTTGGCCTCTTTTTTTTGGATTTTGATCAAAAGATCATCTCTATGAGGGCCAACAAGTGTGTAACCTAAAAAAAATTCTCTTTGACGATTCTTATTGAATGCTTTTTGAATTAATTGCGATAGATTTCCCTCTTTGAAAGGGACCGCAGGTAGATATTTTATATCCAAAGTTTCTTTTTTATTGCTAATCAAAGAATAATAGCCCGAGCTTATACCATGAATCTTTTGAACAAGCTCTTCTCTTTTAATAAATATGTGATTCGCGTTTTTGATTAACTCATTTTCAAAAACTTCAATTGTGGTATGTTTTTTTTCTTTTAAGAGTTTATTTCTTTGCTTTAAGGCCCTTTGATAACGAACAAGGTAGTGGATGTATAGAGGGTCAACTTGAGCAAGTTGCAAGTCAATAAACTGTCGTTTTAATTGAGGAGTTCCGGTGATTAGTTGAGTGTCGCTAGGTGTTACAATTACTCCAGGGAAGTGACCCAAGAGAGAGAGTAAAGAATTTGAGCTTTTACCGTTGTAAGTTACTTTTTTTTTGTTTTTTGAATAATATATTGAAAGCTTTTGTTCGATTTCACTTTTTTCAAAAAAAACTTCGAGATAAAAAAAATCTTTACCATCTTGAATAAGTTCTGAGAGGTTTTTAGTCCTAAAGGACCTTCCAGTACTTAAAAAATAAATAGCTTCTAAAAGATTAGTTTTTCCAGTCCCATTATCACCAAAAAAAAGGTTAAACTTTTCAGAAAAACGAAGAGTTATCTCATCGTAGTTTCTAAAATTTTTTAAATAGAGGGCTTTTATGTAAGCCATGAGGATAACATCACAAATTATCTTTTATTCTCATAGGCATTAATACAAACCTCGAAGTTGAAGAGTCGGTAATAATCCCGGGGTTATAGGGGTCTGAAAGGGCAAGAGAGACGGTTTCATCTTTACTATGTCTAAGAACATCTAAAAAGTAAATAGGGTTAAAGGCTATTTCAAATCGATCACCAGAAAAATTTACAGGCATAGAAACTTTTCCTTCTCCAATTGAAATGTGATTTGCCATTAAAATTAATTCACCATTACATAATATGCAGTTTATAGGTTCTGTTGTGGAACCTGTGAAAAGTGAGATCTGTTTAAGCAAAGAGATAAGCTCTTCCCTATGAAGTTGCACATTTATTGCAGGGTTTTCAAGGATCAGTTTTTGAAAATCGGGATAGTCGCCAGAAATGAGTTTCGTTACAATCGTAGCTTTATCAGTTTCAATAGATATGATCGTGGCTTTATCAGTTTCATCATTTTGTAGTAAAGATAACTTAACAGGATCGTTAGTATCAGTTAAGGTCTTATAAATTTCTTCTACAGCTTTAAGGGGTATAATATAATCACCGCTTATACCGCTGGTATCAGCAAGAGAATGCTTTGCTTCAGCCAAACGTTTTCCATCAGAACCTACCAGTTTTAATTCAGAGTTTGTAATTTGTAAAAAGAGCCCTGTCAGAGTATAGCGATTATCTTCTCTAGATACTGCGAATGAAGTGCGAAATAACATATCCCTTAAGTCTTTTTGGGGAAGGCTAAGCTGCAAAGCTCCTGATAAGTCAGGAAGGGTAGGGAACTCGCTCTTATTCATGCCGTGTAATTTGAATTTAGAAGAACCTGCAATAAGTTCGGTCACCTGCCCATCATAAGAAGTCATCTCGATATTTGGAGTTGTTAATTCTCGTGCTAATTGAAAAAAACTCTTTGCTGGGAGTGTAATGGCTCCTTCTTCTAATACCTTGGCCTCAGAAAAACAGCGCATTCCTACAGTTAGATCTGTAGCAGTAAATATAATTTCATTATTTGATGCCTCTATCAAGAAATTAGAAAGGATAGGTATTGTTGGCTTTTGGCCAACGATATTTTGAATACTTGCAATCAAATTAATAAGTGAGTCTTTGGATATGACAAACTTCATAATAGCTCTCCTAAGCAATAGATCTGATGATAAATTATAATAGAAAAAAACAATACTTGAATGTAGCTCATCATGTCAAGAGATTCATTTTATTCGCCAATAAAGAGGATATAAGTTTTTTTGGTACTGACTTTTAAAGGTTTAAGTGTTAACAAAAGATAAAGATCTATCATGTTATAGACAATTTTGTTCTGAGTTCATATACTAAAGCTCAGATGATTAAACATATAACTAAAAAATAGGCTTACATGCGGTGGCAGATCTCGTATCGAATAGGCAAGCAAAGTATCATTATGAAATAATTGAAACATTTGAAGCTGGAATTGTTTTAACAGGAACAGAAGTAAAATCCTTAAGGCAAAATAAAGCGAGCTTACAAGAGAGTTATATCAAGATAAAAGGAAGTGAACTTTGGTTAGTAGGAGCCCATATAGCTCAATACGACATGGGGAATGTACATAATCATGAAGAGAGAAGGGAGCGTAAGCTATTAATGCATAAAAAAGAGATTTTAAAATTAAAAGCTAGCGTTCAGGAAAAAGGGTTGGCTTTAATTCCTTTAGGCCTCTATCTCAAACAAGGGAAAATTAAATTGAAATTAGCTAAAGGAAAAGGGAAGAAAGCCTACGATAAAAGGGAAAGCATCAAGGCTAGAGAAGCTAAGAGACAAGTTCAATCAATTTTAAAAGATTTATAGTTAAGGTATTATGTTAGAAGTAAGCATAGGTAGAAAAAATAAAATAAACTTAAGCGATTATGATTTCGCATTTGATATTAAGAGCCGGATCTTTTTAGGATCTCTTTCATTATTTGAGCTAGAAGTTTTAGAAGAGATTCTTTGTTGTTCGCTTAACATTCCTGTAGAGAGACTTCTTAAAAACTTAGATATCACAGACTCTGAGCTTAAAAAGGCGCTAGAAAAACTAAGAGAGACCAATCTTTTTGAGTTAAGAGATGGATGTTTAGTTGTTGATAAAGAACTTCGTAAATTTTACGACCTTCAAATTTTAAAATTTGCTGAGGATTTTCATCCGAATATGGTCTTTTTACAATCTCTATTGAGAAAAGTTCCTATTCAAGTTCTTCCTGTATGGTATTCTATTCCAAGAACCTCAAACAATATTTTTGATTCAATTCTCGAAAAGTATTTATTATCACCTAATATTTACGAACGTTATTTGATGAGCATTGACACACATGACCCTGTAATACTGAGCATTATTAATATGGTTTTTAATGCCCCTCGTTTTGAAGTCAATGCTGAAGAGATTAAAGACAAATTTCAACTAACAGATGAAGTATTTCATGAGTATTTAATATTTTTAGAGTTTAGTCTCATTTGTTGTGTTTCATATCGACGTGAGGATAATCGATTAATTGAATTTGTAACTCCTTTTTATGAGTGGAAAAAGTTCTTAGAATTTGAAAAAAATGTACAACCAAAACCTATAACAGAGCACAAAGAGGTTTTACGTAAAAGGACCTCTCCATTTAACTTTGTTTCTGATATTACGTTTATTTTGGGAAAAATTGTACAAACTCCTTTAGTATTACTCCCTACTGCAAGAGAGTCTGATTATTTATTACAAGAAAGTGTTGTAAAAGAACTTATAGATCATTGTGAAGGTGTTTCTCCAGATAATGATGATGACTTACTAACTTGGCAATTGTACTTTAGTAAAGTTATAGAAAAGATGTGCCTAATTTGTTTTGCACATCGTCATGAAGAAATGCTTTGCCCACAGCATCAGGCAATGAACTGGCTTAGCATGGAAATCGAAGATAGGGCTCTTTACCTATATCATCATCCCCATAATCGAACATTGTCTTTGGAATATAGTACTAAGTTGGATACAGAAAGAAATGTAAGAGAAGTAGAGAAAAGTTTAGAAAAAATTGTTGATATTGGCTGGGTCTATTTAGAAGACTTGATTAAAAGTGTTATTAGCCCAATTGGTGGTGTTTTGCCAGTTACGTTAAGGAAGAAGGGAGCTCGATGGGCATATGTATTGCCCACGTATTCAGAAGAAGAAGAGCAGTTTATTAGCGATGTCATTTTTCATAGACTTTCAGAGGTGGGAGTGGTAGCTCAAGGAATCCACCAAGGGAAGGATTGTGTTTGTTTGACATCATTTGGTAGAGAAACCCTATTTTAGGAGAATAAAATATGTTCGGGCCTAGTCCTTCCCCAGAACCGTTCCGTTTTCCAAGTCCTCATCGTGTGTTAGTTCCAGATGCTGCTCTTGGACCTTTTGTGACCTCAGAGCTTCATTATGACCGAGTTAGTAAGGCGACTGTTGGAACTGTACTTTCAGGCGGTCGACATTATACTGTCAAGCTTGATGGAAGAACAGGAAGACGGGTTATAGAAGAAGCCGAATCTACATATGGTTTCGGAGCCTTTTTTAACACTATAACTGCGTGGTTCGTTACAAGATCCCCCGAACTGACAAATGATTCAGTAGATAGTACTGGAAGTGAATATGAATATGATCCACATGGTCGTTTAGAAATGAAATATGGTGTAACTAGAGAGCAAGTAAAAGCATTTAGAAAAAAGAAAAAGAAAGAAAAAAAAGACTTTAAAGCTTTAACAGATAGTAGGGCTAGGGGTTGGGCTCCAGAGCATTGGTATAGGAGGGAAATAGAACTTCAAGAGCTTAGAGAAAAAGGAATTGAAACACATGGGAGGGCGAATTATAGAAGAATGCGAAAAGAACTAATGTTTAGATCTATTTTGCAAGATGAAGCAGAACAAACTCAAGCAGCCAAAAAAACAAAAGAAGAGCATGATGCAGCCCAAAAACCCGTACCCGTAGTAAGAGTAGAGGCAATAAAATTAAGATCCGGCTCTCCATTTGAGTCTGTTCAAGCAATTTTTGGAGGAAGGACCTCTCCTAACCCTTTTCCTTGTCGTGTTTCTCCTCTAATAGTACCTCGGGAAGATAGGTTTTAATTTTGATGTGAAAGGGTCCAAACATAAAAAGGGATTTCTTTTTGGATTTCTAAGATCCATTTTTCAGCATCGTTAATAGATGAAAAAGTCATGACAGTAGTTGCTATAGCGTCTGCTAGGGCGCACGAGGAATTTTGAATCGTTACAGACGAGAGAGAGCTATCTAAAATACTACAAGGTCTAAGGTTAATCGTATCAAATATATGGAAGTACGTTTTAGAGTCTTGCTCCCAATAATTGATATAGTCTCCACTAGTAGCTAGAGCTTGGTTTGTTAAAGGTATATAGCCTATTTCTGAATAATTGAGGTCTACTAACCAAGGCCGGTCTTCTGGATGAAAGCCTAAAGTTTTAATTTCACCGCCCCAATCAATAAAAATACTGTTAAAGGCATGGGACAATCTCGAGCAAAGTAAATCTATTGCATACCCTTTAACAATGCCGCATAGATCAAGTTCTGTATTGTCGTTATCTTTCCAAATAAAGCTTTCGTCATAATGAATATGTTTCCAACCAATGAGATCTTTTAAATTGGAAATTTCATCATAAGTAGGAGTTCTTTCTTCTTTCTGAATCTTCTTCCATAGCTTTTGTACAGGTAAATAGGTCGGATCAAAACGACCTTTTGATAAAGTGACAATTTTATCTGTAAGCTTTAGTAGAATATAAAGATCTTGAGAAATCCTGAATTTTTTATTTTTAAGAGATCGATTGAATTGGGAAATTAATGAATTAGGGTTCCAATAATTAAATTCATTGTTGATTTCATCAAAAGTTGAGCGGATCAAGTTATCTACAAATTTTCTTTCGTTTAAGTTTAAATCTTTTCCAATAGTAATGTTGTAGGGGATTGTCATTTCTATACCTGAAAAACTTGTAGTGTTTTTTTTAATATTTGATGGGGATCTACAGGAAGAAATTAATAGGGAAATAAAAACAATCAGAAATAATTTCATTGTGAGTTTAAAAAGCTCTTATAGGTATTTGATAAAACCATAGCTATTGTCATTGGCCCTACTCCTCCAGGTACAGGGGTGATTTTTAGAACTGTATCTTTGACAGATTCAAAGTCAACGTCTCCAAAGATTTTATTGTTTAGTTTTGAAATCCCAACGTCTATGACAACGGCACCTTTTTTAACCATATGCTTTTTAACATAATGGGGTGCTCCCATAGCGGAAACTAATATATCAGCCTCTTTTGAAATGGAGGGGACATCTGGAGTATAGCTGTTCACAATAGTAACTGTTGCATTTGCGGAAATGTTTTTCTGGACCATAAGAGCTGCTAAAGGCTTTCCAACTATATTACTTCTTCCAAGGATGACTATATGTTTACCTTGGGTGGGAATATGCGATTTTTCCAAAAGCACTTGAATACCTAGAGGAGTGCAAGGGATAAAACCATCTATTTGTCCTGTTAAAAGTTTACCCATATTAATAGGATGAAATCCATCAACGTCTTTTAATGGATCAATTGCTGACATAATTGTCGATACGGAAATGTGAGGAGGGAGGGGAAGTTGAACTAAAATACCATGGATTTCGGGATCTTGGTTGAGTTTTTTAATAGTGCTTATTATATCAAGCTCGGAAATACTTGTGTCAAAAGTAAGTATTTTAGATAGAATATCCACTTCTCTACATGCTTTTTGTTTCATTCTCACATATGTTTGAGAAGCTAGGTTTTTTCCAATTAGAACAAAAGCAAGTCCTGGTTTTTTTGTTTTGCAACTGTTTATTAAATCAGATAGCTCATTTCGAATATCTCGAGCTATTTTTTTACCATCTATAATCATTTATTACCTTTGAATCGGTTTGAGTATAACAACATTTAATTGTAAATGACAATGAAGAATAGATTAAGTTATTTGCTTTTTATTAAATATTAGAGGAGATGTTTTTATTTTTTTTCTAATCCACCTGTTCTTGGATAAATAAAATAAAGGAAAAACAAAACCCACAAGAGCAAACAATGAATCAAATAGTGGAAATATTAATAAATCTGAAATAATCCAAGTGAAGGAAAGAGCTAACTTATAGCTATATAGTTTTAAGATAACAATTTGTAGAAAAGTTAAAAGGATAGAAAAGATAAAAGTTAATATAGGAATAGATAATATCTGATCTTGAAAAAAGAATTTCTTTATAGAGTACATTAGAGCATTTGTAAGTGTATAACAAACTGCATACATCCCAAATGGGGTCTTATAAGAGATCAAATCCATAAAGACACCTAGAAAAAGGGCACAATATAGATTAGTAGATAAAGAGCGTTGGTCGTGAAAAAAGATTAAAAAGGGAATTAAAAAGTTTAATCTAAAATCTGGAAACAAGAACAGAGACAGAATATAAGGAACAAAGGCAAATAAGAAAGAGAGACTTATAAAAATAAAGCCTTGTCTTTTCATTAATAAGCATCCTTAGAGTAAATCATAGCAGGAAGCGTTTTTAATATAATATAAAGGTCTAAAGCAAAAGACCTGTTTTTAACATAGTATGAATCCATTTGTAAGCGTATATTAAAGGCCGTGTTACTTCGGCCACAAATTTGCCAAATGCAAGATAGTCCAGGTTTTATAAGAAGAATATCAGCGTTATTTTCAAGTAATTTATGTCTCTCCTCTACGAGATAGGGTCTAGGACCCACAATGCTTAAGTTTCCTTTTAAAACATTTATAAGCTGAGGCAATTCATCTAATGAAGTTTTTCTTAGGAGCTTTCCAATTGTTGTAATTCGAGGATCATTTTTAAGTTTGTGATATTTTTCATACAATTTCCGTTGGTTAGAATTTTTTTCCAAAATATCTTTTAAACGTTTTTCAGCGTATAAGTGCATTGTACGAAACTTATAGCAGAAAAAAACTTTGCCATTTTTACCTAAACGTTTACTTAGATAAATAACAGGGCCTTTTGAAGAAACTCGAACCAAAAAATAAAGTATAAGAAAAAAGGGAAGGCCAAAAAATAGGACTAAAAAACTAAAAATAACATCAAAAACTCTTTTGATAAGGGGGCTTATAAATGCTCTTAAAGCTCTTCTTTTTGTAAGGAAGAACATTCTTGGTAATTGTAAGACGAGCTCTCTTTCCATAATATAAACTTTATTTTTCAATATATGGAAATGTGTATTTTTTTTAAAAGCTTTTGCTGAATATAAGATGAGTTTAAGATAGCTAGCGATGAAGGCATTATATTTTTCCTGTTCTTTTTGATAAATTCTGCAACTTTATCAATGTGTAGTAAAAATAAAGAGCTGTATTCATCTGTTTGGCTTACATTTAAATCATCTATTTTAATATCTACGTGAACTTCTAAACAGATATCATAACCTCTTATGTGATGATCATAGATCAATAAAAAGGGGGTTATTCTTGTTACATGTTTTGAAGAAATAGAAGTTTCTTGTTCAAACTCCGTTAAAATAGCCTTTTTGTAACACACTTCAGAAGAGGTTAATGCAGAAGGATCTAGTCCTCCTGATGAGGCTAATTCAAAAAAACCAGAGTATGTTGAGACTTTTTTTGACCTTGTTCCAAACAGGATATGATTGCTGTCTATAATAATAATGCCAGAAACTCCTAATGTATACAAAGGGGTGTATGGATTTATTAGCCTCAATTGGTTTTGGGCGAGTATTTCTTTATAGTAAAAAAAATCTCCATAAATCCTATAGCGAGAAATAGAAAATATGCAAAATATCTGTCCATTGAAATAGTCTTTTTTTTTCTTTAACCAAATTTTTTCAATTATCTTATGTAGATCTAAAGTAAGCTTTCTATGAGACGGTTTTATGAGTACTTTTAAATCCTGAGAGATAACTTTGGACCACAGTTTTGGCATAGGCTAAAAAATAAATTCAAATGTTTTAAGCAATGTTTTTATTGAAGGTGTTGGAAAAAAGGCTTTTGTTCTATCAATTAAAAGCATTTTTACGCCGCAGTTTTTTGAGAAATAGACCATGTAGGGGGAGTCATCGATAATTAAAACTTCCGATGGGTTTAGTTGAGTTATCTCAAGTGCTTTTTTCACAAAATTATTAGATTTTTTACAGAGTTTAAGTGTATCCGGGGTAAAAAAGTCTAAAAAAACATGGTTTAAAGTATGTTTTTTTAAAATATGCAATGCGGAGTGCAAAGAAGAGGCTGTAAACAAATAGAGCTTGATGTCATAAGATTTAGCTTTTGTTATGAATGGAATCACATCGTCAAATAAATTTGATCGGGAGTAAATTGATAAGATGTTTTCTTTGTATGTAGAAATGAGTTCGTTCAAAGGTGTGTCTATCTTAAATTTTTTTTTAATTATAGATACTGTTTCGTCTAAGGGTTTACCCGATATAGAATAAAAATCAGCGACAGAACATGTTTTTTCATAACTTTGTAAAAAGTTAAAAAAACATGTCCTTAGGATGCTCATGGAATCAATAAGCGTTCCATCTAGATCCACAAAAAAAGCTTTTACTTTAGTTAGCGTCTTAAGTTTTTTTTGCAATATCTTCCTCCAGTATGCCTTTGCCAAGAGGGATAAAACGAACTGCTTTTTTTCCTTCTACTTTAAAGATATCGAAAGGTGTTATTCCTTTTACTTGTTCACCAGATCTTAGTATTGCATAGTTTTTATCTTCCTTAAAAAAATCACCTGGTTGAATTGGCTTTATTGCTTGTAAAGACCTTTGACAAAACTGGTTTAAATCAACTTCCTCTTCTAAAACCTGCTTATTGCTCGTCCCTAACATTTGTTCTGCATCCCTAATTGCTTTTACCATCTCTTTGAGTTCATGAGGTAATATTGCAAAAAAGTGGTCAGGACCTATAAGCCTATTATCAAGAGTAAAATGTTTTTCGATTACCTTAGCTCCAAGCCCTAGCGCTAACAAGGGGGCATATAAAGGGTTACGACTATGATCAGATAGTCCTACGTGAATATTAAATGTTTTTTGTAGAATCGACAAGGTATTGAGGTTCATTGAAGAAGGAGAAGCGGGATACTTTGCAGTACATTGAAGTAGAGTAAGATCGGTTCCTTTAGCTTTATAATAATAATCTACAGCTTTTTTTATTTCTTCTAAATTGGAAGCCCCTGTTGATAAAATTAAAGGCTTTCTTGATTGAGCGCTAAGCTCTAATAGGCGGATATGTGTTAACTCGTACGATGCTATTTTATGCCTTTTGACGAAGGGATTAATCTTTTCAAAGTCTTCTGTTGAAAAAAACGAGCACATCCACTCAATACCTTGAGAGGATGCATGTTGGTATAAAGCCTCAATGAAAGATGGGGGCAAAGCGTAATCATCAAAAATTTCTGAGATTGTAGCTTTTGACATTAAGTATTTAGCTTTTCCTGCATTAGAGACATAAGTATTTTGAGCAGTATATAATTGAAATTTAACAGCATCAGCTCCAGAACTTACAGCAACATCAATCAACTTTTTTGCCATTAATAAATCTTTTTCATAAGACCCAACCCTGAAATTAGCTCCCGCTTCTGCAATGATAAAGGTTTTGTTTAAATTAGGAGCCAAGGAATAAAGATAATTATTAATTGTATAAGTTTTATCAATATCAACAAGATACTTTTGGGTTTTACCTAAATCTATAAAACCCGCATTTTCAAAAGCCTTTTTTGCTCCAATATTATCTTCTTTAACTTCAGCAAAAGCTTCTAAATAGCCTTGTTGTTGAATAATGAGGGGAATATGCTTTAAAGCTCTTGTAGCTATTTTTTTTTGCCTATGCTGAGGTGCTATATTAATAGATAATAGACATCTACAGTCTTTGTTCGTTCTTTCAAAGTAGACGATACCTACTTTTTCATGCTTTAAAAAGATAAACAAGGGGGGTAGTTTTGGTTCTGAAAAATATTTTGATTTAAATTGAGATGTAAACTCCTCTAAGCCAATTTGATTTTGATGGAAAGAAGAGAGCCTCGTTGTGGGATCATTTCGCCATTGGTAGATTAGGTTAATGTGTTTGGGTGAAAATTGGACTAATTCAAACGAGATCATGTTGCTATCTCTAACGAGCTAAATTAATTCTATAGCTTTTAATCAATTGGAGATAACTTCTAAAGAAAAATATGTTTTTTTAATTTTTCTTAGGCTGTTTTCTTTTTGAAAGCCTTTTATTGATCAGATAAAGCATGAAGGATGTCTTCAAAAGAAAAATTTGAGTTCTTTGAGTAGAGTTTTTTTACAAGTCTCTTAATATTCTCAAAATCTTCAATTGTATCGACGCAAAGCCTATGGTGAGATAAGTCTTTATCGTGAGTAAATGCCCCTATTTTGAAAAGTGTTGTCTGTTTTTGCATAAAGGGTGTGACATGCTCTTTGTCATAGTGGATTACGGAAAGAATATGAGCTTTTTCAAGAGTTCTGAAAGAGAATATTTCTGTATCCATTCCTTTTGGGTAGGTCCTTTTTGGAAAGACATTTGATACATAGGAATAGTCAGAGTTTTGAAATTTAGAGATTAATTGATCGATAATATACGGATCTATTAAAGGACAGTCAGCCGTTATCCTAATAATTGTTTTTGAGTTAAAGAGCTGAGCTGTGTGGTAATAACGGGACAAAACATCATCTTCAGATCCTCTATAATAAGGGATGTCTTTCTCATTACAGTATTCTTCTAAGAGATCATTATTAGAAGTGTTGGGAATTGCTAATATCACTTTAGAAGCTAAGGTAACTTTTTTCAGCTGCATAAGGAGGTAGTCAATTAAGGGCCTTTTGAGAATCTTTTTAAGCACTTTACCATATAATCTATTTGAACCTATTCTCGCTTGAACAATTATGTGTGTATTTTGCATCTTGCTAGCTCTTTAAATCTTTTTAGTATAATGCAAGATAGATCAATTCTATAAATAAAAAAACCACGTTATGGAAGCATAACGTGGTTTAGTAAATGAATTTAAGCCTTGTATAAGGTTTAT
This sequence comes from Wirenia argentea, assembly GCA_025802215.1. Lineage (NCBI taxonomy): Eukaryota > Metazoa > Mollusca > Solenogastres > Pholidoskepia > Gymnomeniidae > Wirenia > Wirenia argentea. Next base: position 13,494 of record WNLI01160555.1, on the reverse strand, counting down.
TCTTCTGACCCTAGTAAATATTTACCTAGTTGATAAACTTTTACGGCTGCGTAAGCTCCTACAGCAGTAGCTAAAAGACCTCCACCTATTGAAGATAAAGAATGGGTAGCATAATCTGTATAAATGTATTTAAACGCTTTAGGTCCAAAGTTCTTAATGGCTGAAGCCGTACTGTGTACAGCTGTAGTTTTAGCACCTTCCCATAAGCCAACAGCGGTAGCTCCTGTTACTAGATAATGCGATCTTGGATTAGATGTTGCAAACTTTCCGTATGCTGAAGCTACACGGTTCTCTGTATCTAGCGCGAGAGTATGGCATACCTTATTCACACCTTTATCAAATTTCGCAAGAGTAGTATGTGCTCTTTTTAATTCAGCATTGATTCTTGCTTCTGCTTTTTTAACGTCTTTTAAAAATTTATCTTGATCTCTATGATAGATTTTTTGAAAGCAAAGAGTAGGATCGTTAAAGAGGGCGTTGCCGCAAATGTGATCACCGTTTTCATCTTGAAGAGCTTGCATAACTAATCGAAGCGCATCTTCTGTATTGGCTACAGTATATTTGCCTGCAGCAAAACCAAGGTAGACTTTATCTCCATCAAAGAAATGAGTAATAGCTAATGGCTTTCCCTTAACATTAAGTTGAACACGATAGATTTCATTAGAGAGATTTGCACCAAAAGGAGCGTGATCAATTTTTTCTTCTACTCTTTCTCTCGGAGCTTCTAATAGTATTGGAGGAGTAGGTGTTCTTTTGCCAGCTCTTCCTGTATCAAATTGTCTTCTCATATTTCTTGGGTTAAATCTCTGCCCAACTCTTTCTCTTTTTTTTCTGTGTTTTCCGCGTGTAGGAAGTACCCGGCTACCGCCTAATCTACTACCACCTACTAATCTATTACCATCTAATCTAGATTGAGCTAGTCTTGACCTAGACTCGCCGCCTACTGGCCCTCTTTGTACATGTCGTGTTCCAAGTCCGGTTATTCTTCCCAATCCGCCGCGTCGTCTTCCACTATATCTGTTTACTGGAGCTCTTCCTCTTCTTACCTGGGGGCTAGCGCTTTGGCTTGAATCTAAGCCTAAACTTCCCAAAGAATCGTTACTCACACTCATGTTAATTCCTCCATTATTTATTAAATATTTAATAATTGTTATTATTTACATTAATTATTATATAACAAATCGACCGAATTAGTCAATAATAAATAAACGTAAATCTTTTATTTTTAATAGTATATATATAAATATTATTTTAATAAATTTATTTTTATATAAAGGTATTTTTTTGTTAATTGATTATTTGTTACTTAGAAATAGAGTAAATTGTTATTTCATAAAAAAAGAGCTAAATCAAAAAGTCAAATAAAAAAAATAATTATATAGTTTATAGGAGGGTTAGAAGATGTTTTTTAGTTATTTAATCTTTTTTTTAATAAGACGAAGCTCTTTTTCAAGTTTTCTCTTGTCTTTTGGAGCCATTCTATCAATAAATAAGACGCCGTTTAGATGGTCATTCTCATGCATAACCTGCCTAGCTGCATAGCCTTTAAGGTCTTTCTTTATAGCTTTTCCTGTAACAGTCTGATACTCAACAGTTATTGAACAAGGACGTGTTACTTTTCCATAAACACCTGGGAATGAGAGGCATCCTTCAGGTTCAGTGCACATCTCTTTACTGGGATTGGATATTGTTGGATTTATAAAGACTATAGGGTCCTCATATGTGATATTGTTTGAATCATCGACCTCCATAGGGCATATAATGAAGATACGTAAATCTTTATTTACTTGCGTTGCTGCAAGCCCTATTCTATTTTCAGAATGGTTGACTGTTTCAAGCATATTATTGATAAATTCCTTTACATCCTCTGATATAACATCTACTCTTCGAGCGCGTGTTCTTAAGAATGGATCTCCGAATAAAGATATATCTAACAACATAACAATAAGCGCTAGTTTTGAATAGTTTCGGATATTGAATTAGAAGGTGATGCGGTAGACCTTCCTAAATGGGAAGTCCATAGAGACAACAGAATGCAGAAAAGAATAAAAATAAATGCAAGCCATCCCGTAAATTTTTTCAAAATATCTGCAGTAGCTGTTCCGAATAAAGAGTCAGACGAATCTCCGCCAAATGAGGCTCCGAGACCCATTGACTTACTTTCTTGAAGTAAAATAGTGCAACACAAAATAAAGCAAATTAGCATAAAAATTGCGATAAAAAAGAAATAAATAAAAGTCATGATTCTAATGCCTCAGTTATTTTTATCATGTCAATAAACTGATTGGATTCTAGAGAGGCTCCTCCAACAAGGACTCCATCTATACCGGGTTCTAAAAGAAGCGATTTAATATTTGAGGGCTTTACGGAACCTCCATAAAGAATAGGAGGAGTATGTTTTAACTTCCAGTGAGTTTTGATATAGTTTTTACAGATTTCATGGGCTTTTTGAGCAATATCTGGAGTCGCTGTCTTTCCTGTTCCTATTGCCCAGATTGGTTCATAGGCTAAAATTAGATGTTCAAAACCATCCTTACTTAAACCCTGTAGCCCTATGTTTAACTGAGCCTCTAATACTTTTTGAGTCTCTCCTCTTTCTCTTTCTTCAAGTGTTTCTCCAACACAAACTATAGGTTGTACATTCTCTAAAAGAGCTTTTTTTAGGCATAGGTTGACTATTTCATCTGTGCAGCCAAAATAGGTTCTTCTTTCAGAATGACCAATCAACACAAAATCTGCACCAGCTTCTTTTAACATATGTATAGAGATTTCCCCTGTATAAGCCCCTTTATCTTCGTAATACATATTTTGAGCACCAATAACTAGACTTGTCCCTCGAGTTTGGTTGGAGGCTGAAGCAATAGCAGTGTAGGGGATAGATAAATAGGCTGAAACCTTTTCTGAAAGATGAGGCAGTACATTTTCAATAAAATCTTTTGCTTCGGCAATGGTTTTATGCATTTTCCAATTGCCTGCAATGATTTTTTTAATGTGCATATTTAACAAATATCGAATTATTTAATTTTGAGTTATGATAATGATTCAATAAATGAAATTCAAGGCTAAAGCTTAAGTCTCTATCCACTTTTCTTTTTAATATGCTTTTGGTTTCAAAGTCTATATGATATAAAAACACTTAAAAACATTTAAAAAATCTAATGACTTCCCATTCTTTGACTTTAACTGTCTCGCAGCTGACGAAAGCTATTAAACTGCAGTTAGAATCTCAATTTTCAGTAGTTTGCGTCCAAGGTGAAGTTTTCAATTTTAAAAGGCAAACTTCGGGTCATCTTTATTTTACCTTAAAGGATCAAGACTCCCAAGTCCAAGCTGTAATGTTTCGAGGGAATACTCTTCATTTGACTAGACTTCCCAAAGAAGGAGATCAAGTGATTGTTCAAGGAGAGATTTCGGTTTATCAGCCAAGAGGAACCTATCAAATTATTGTAAGATCGTTGCGTTTTTCAGGGATAGGTGAGTTGTTAGTCCGTTTCGAAGAGTTAAAAAACAAGTTGAAATCACTTGGTTGGTTTGATCAAAAGTATAAAAAGAAACTTCCGGGCTTTCCAAAGAAGGTTGGTGTAGTAACAAGCCCAACAGGGGCTGTTATACAGGATATTTTAAATGTTTTAAATAGAAGACATTCAGGCTTTCAATTGGTTTTAAATCCAGTTAAGGTCCAAGGGGGTGAAGCTGCAAAAGAAATAGCTAAAGCCATTGAGCAGTTTAACCAATATCAACTCGTGGATGTTCTTATTGTAGCTAGGGGAGGAGGAAGTTTTGAAGATTTATGGGCCTTTAATGAATTAGAAGTGGTAAAAAGTATTTTTAAAAGTAAGATTCCCATTATAACTGCAATTGGCCATGAAACAGACTATACTATTTCTGATTTTGTTTCTGATATAAGAGCTCCTACTCCTTCGGCAGCTGCGGAGATTGTCTTAAAAGAAAAAAAGCAGCTTATAACTTTTTTACAAGAAGCAAAAAACAATATAGCTTCTGATTTAAGGCACTTGATTAAGCAAAATGTGCAACGATTAAATGGGATTGTACGACACCCTATTTTTAATCAGTCAGATGCTATTTTAGGAACTTATTATCAACGGTTAGACGATGTTAAATCTAATTTAGACTATCTTCTAAACGGGTTATTAAAAGATTATAGAACGCGATTAGAATCGATAAGTAAGCAAAGAGCTATTTTAAGCCCTTTAAGCAAAATCAAAGAAGATAAAATTAAATTAGCTCATATAGAAACAAGCGTATCTTCTAGGCTTTTTCAAGTATTAATAGCCTATAGAGAGCAAACCGTAAATTTTTCAAATCAGATTTCTTCTTTTCAACTATATCAAATTAAGAGCAAAAAAGAGCATTTAAAGAGTTTAGCTTCACATATAAGATCGATAGATCCTAAAACTCTTTTAAAGAAAGGGTATAGTATTCTCTTTGATGAAAAAACTCATTCCGTTATATTTTCCGTAAAAGATTTAAAGCCGGGCCAAGAATTAGCGTTGGCTTTGAGTGATGGAAAAGCAAAAGCTACAGTAAAAAAAATTATATCTGAAAAATAAATATGTCTAATTCTTCACAAAGTACTTCTAACGAGGGCAAAAATAAATTTAACTTTGAAAGGTCCTTTAAAAGACTCGAAGATATTTTAGAGCTTATGAACTCAGGTTCTATCGGTCTTGATGATTCTTTAAAGCTTTACAAAGAGGCTGATGTTCTTATATCTTCGTGCAGCACTCACTTATCACAAGCGGAGCAACAAGTTAAGATTATGATGAAAAATAGAGAATCGGGACTTATTCTAGACGATCAAGATCAACCTCAAATGGAAAATTTTTCAACTAAGGACTCAAAAGGCCACCTTGAATGAGAGACTCTTTACTTAAGCAAATAGAATCTCCTGACGATATTAAAAACTTATCTATAAGAGATTTATCTCTTTTATCTAGTGAAATCAGAAAGAGGATTATTCAAGTTTTATCTGAAAATGGGGGACATCTTGCATCAAATTTAGGGACAGTAGAACTGACTATTGCTTTACATAAGGTTTTTAGCGCTCCTTATGACAAGTTTGTTTTTGACACAAGCCACCAAACATATACGCATAAAATTTTAACAGGAAGGAATGCCAATTTTGAAGGTATTCGGAAATTCAAAGGCCTGAGCGGGTTTGCAAGCCCTAAAGAATCTGAATACGATCATTTCTATGGAGGTCATGCAGGGACAGCTTTTTCTTTAGGCCTTGGTCTTGCTAAGTCGAGAGATCTTAACAAAAGTGATGAACATATAATTCCTGTAGTTGGGGATGCGGCATTAACTTGCGGGCTTGTTTTTGAAGCTCTGAATAACCTTCCCAAAGATTTATCGAAGTTTATTGTTGTTCTTAATGATAATGCAATGGCGATATCAAAAAATATAGGAGCAATTACAAATATATTAAGTCGGTTTATAAATAATCCCACTTTAAGTCGGTTTTATCAAGACATGGAGTCATTTGTGTCTAAGATCCCAGGTTATGGACCTCAGTTGGCAATGAAAGGGCAAAAAGTTGTTGAGTCAATAAAGAACTTAGTAAGTCCGGCAGTCTTTTTTGAGCAGTATGGGCTTTCTTATATTGGGCCAGTAGATGGACATGATATTAAAAAAATGGTCAATGTTTTTTCTGCTTTAAGACATTCTCAAGCCCCTGTTTTAGTGCATGTCTTGACTGTAAAAGGCAAGGGGCTTCCTGAAGCTATGATGAACCCCGTGACGCACCATGGAGCAAAACCATTTAACCCAGATTCTGGGAAATTTCTTCCTCAGCCTTCTAAGAAACTAACCTTTCCAAAGGTATTTGGAAAACATGTTTTAGAAATGGCAGATAGAGACGCTAATTTGGTCATTGTTACTCCTGCTATGAGCTTTGGATCGAGTATTGATGAGGTTATGAAAAAATATCCTGACAGATGTTTAGATGTTGGTATTGCGGAGTCCCATGCTGTCACTTTTTGTGGAGGTCTAGCATATAATCGAAAAAACAAAGTGATTGTTTCCATATATGCAACTTTTTTACAAAGAGCCCTGGATAACCTTTTTCACGATATTTGTTTGCAAGAGCTTCCTGTTGTCTTTGCTATAGATCGAGCAGGAATTGCAGGAGGGGATGGTGCAACTCATAACGGTGTGTATGATATGGGTTTTTTACAAACAATGCCAAATATGGTGATATGTCAGCCTAGAAATGGAGATGTTTTAAAAGAACTTTTAAATTCAGTATTTTCTTGGAGAAAAACTGTAGCTATACGTTACCCAAATTTACCTACAACGACTTCTGATTCAGCGTTAGAGTTTCGAGAATGTGGCAAGGCTGAAGTCTTACATAAGGGTAAAGACCTTTTAATAATCGCCTTAGGCCATATGGTAAGTGTTGCTTTAGATGTTAAAGAGAAGATGAAAGAACTCGGAATTCAGCCTACAATTGTTGATCCGGTGTTTGTTAAACCATTAGATAAAGAGTTGCTCAAAGAGTTATTATCTACACACCAGAAAGTTGTCATCATTGAAGAACACTCTTCTGTTGGAGGGTTATCTACTGCATTTAACCATTTTATCATGCAAGAAAATTTTGAAGAGATACAAACATTGAACATAGGTGTTCCTGAAGTTTTTGTTGAGCAAGGAAGTCATGAGGAGTTATCAAAAGAACTCATGTTAGATTCAGACCATATCTTGGAGAGAGTTCTTAGTTTTTACTCATTAAATAAATTATGTGTCGTATAGGATTGAAAATATGAAAATAGCTCTATTCCCTAAACTGGATAAAGAAGAATCAAAAAAAATAGCACTAGAGACAATTTCATTTTTGGTTCAAAAAGGCCTGACAGTTGCAATAGATGATGAAAAGGCAAAGATTTTAAACATCACACCGATTAGTGATTTTAGTTCTTCAGAGTTTGATTTTGTGATTTCTATGGGAGGAGATGGCACAATTCTTAGACTTCTTCATACCTATCCCGATTTAAGTGCTCCTATTATTGGAATTAATTTAGGTCATCTAGGCTTTATGGCTGATATAACCCTAAATGAAATTAATCCTGCATTACAAGATCTTTTAGATGGAAAATATCGAATTGAAGAAAGAATTATGATGTTAGGAAGAATGAATGGCAAAACCTGCTTTGCTGTGAATGACTTTGTTCTACACCGATCTTTTAACCCCAGTCTAGTCGAATTTGCGATCAATGTAAATGGAGACCAAATTAATACATTTGAAGCGGATGGTATTATAGTTGCAACTCCGAACGGCTCCACAGCTTATTCTTTAGCTGCTGGAGGTCCAATTTTATTGCCTGAACTGAATGCTTTCATTATTACACCTATATGTCCCCACACGATTTCTAATAGACCCATTGTTCTATCGACGGATAAGCAAATAGAAGTGACCTATTTGAGTCGTTATGATCCAATAGAAGTTGTCGCTGATGGAATAAACCACTTTAAAATGAACACGGAAGATACAATTGAGATTTCACTTCATCATAAAAAGTTTAAAATTGTCTGCCTTGATAGGCATCCGTACTTTGCAACCTTAAGAACTAAGTTGGGATGGGTGGGGAAATTGAGATAAACAAAAGAGATAATTATGAAACGGAAATACATAGATTACCTTAATAGTCAACTAGAAGAACTAAAAAAGGCAGGTCTTTATAAGAAGGAAAGGCATATAGCTTCTCCTCAAGGTGCAGAAATTAAACTAGACGATGGGACTACCGTATTAAATTTTTGTGCCAATAACTACCTTGGTCTTTCAAGCCATCCCGAAGTGGTTAAAGCTGCTGAAGAGGGATTGCATAAGTATGGCTTTGGGATGTCATCTGTTCGATTTATATGTGGAACGCAAGTTGCTCATAAGGATCTAGAGAAAAAAATGGCTCACTTTTTAGGGATGGAGGACAGTATTCTTTACTCTTCTTGTTTTGATGCTAATGGAGGTCTATTCGAGACTCTTTTAGGCCCTGAAGATGCAATCATTAGCGATGAACTTAATCATGCAAGCATTATTGATGGAGTAAGGCTATGTAAAGCAAAGCGTTTTAGATACAAAAATAATAACATGCAGGATTTAAAAGAGAAGTTAGAGCAAGCTAAAGATTGCCGTTTTAAGTTAATCGTAACAGATGGTGTTTTTTCAATGGACGGGATAATTGCAAATTTGAAAGGTGTTTGTGATTTAGCGGATGAATATGAGGCTTTTGTTTGTGTGGATGATTCTCATGCTGTAGGTTTTATGGGAGAAAATGGAAAGGGATCCCATGAATACTGTGGGGTTGTTGACAGAATTGATATTATTACAGGGACTTTAGGAAAAGCTCTAGGCGGTGCTTCAGGAGGCTATACAGCAGGGAAAAAAGAAATTATTTCTTGGCTAAGACAACGATCCAGGCCATATCTGTTTTCAAATGCTTTAGCTCCAATGATTGCTTATGCGACATTAAAAGTTATTGATTTACTTGAAACAAGTTCAGATCTTAGGCAAAACCTTAGAAGAAACAGCAGCCACTTTAGAAAAAAAATGACCGCTTTAGGTTTTGATTTAGTTCCTGGCGATCATGCTATTATCCCCGTTATGTTAGGAGATGCAAAGATTGCTAGTGCCATGGCGGATAAGATGCTTAAACGAGGCATTTATGTTGTAGGGTTTTCATTTCCAGTAGTGCCTCAGGATAAGGCCAGAATACGCACACAAATGTCAGCGGGTCATACGATAGAACAGGTAGATCAGGCTATTGAAGCTTTTGAATTAGTTGGAAAAGAAATGGGAATTATTAATTAAGAAAAAGGACTTACGGTCTATTGGAGTAAAAATGAGTATGAAGGCTATAGTGAAAAAGAGGCCGGAAAGCGGATTATGGATGGAAGATGTACCCATTCCAAAAATTCAAGACGATGAAGTCCTCATTAAAGTTAAACAGGCATCTATTTGTGGAACGGATGTGCATATCTACAAATGGGATGAATGGTCTCAGAAGAACCTTAATCCTCCTGTCGTTATAGGCCATGAATTTATGGGGGAAATTGTTGAAGTCGGCTGTAGGATTAAATATTTAAAAGTTGGGGATCGAGTTTCAGCTGAAGGGCATATTACTTGCGGTGTCTGTAGGAACTGTCTTAGAGGTAAAAGACATATTTGTGTTGAGACTATAGGTATTGGTGTTGGAAGAGATGGTGCATTTGCAGAGTATGTTTCTGTTCCGGAACAGAATACTTTTTTATTACACCCTACAATTTCAGATGATATTGCTACTTTTTTAGACCCTTTAGGAAATGCTACCCATACCGCTTTGTCTTTTGATTTAGTTGGAGAGGATGTCTTAATTACAGGAGCGGGGCCTATTGGTTGTATGGCTGTAGCTATTGCTAAGCATGCGGGAGCTAGAAATATTGTTATCACAGATATTAACGATTATCGGTTAGAGCTTGCACATAAAATGGGCGCAACAATGGCAATTAATATCTCTAATGTTTCGTTAAAAGATGTAATGAAAGATTTGGGAATACAGTATGGTTTTGATGTTATTATGGAAATGTCCGGAAGTCCTCAAGCTTTGCAGTCAATTTTTGAATTTGCTATGCATGGGGCGAACATTGCAATTCTAGGAATCCCTATAAAAGAGACTTCTATAAATTGGGATCATATAATATTTAAAGGACTTGTTTTAAAAGGAATTTATGGAAGAGAAATCTTTGAAACTTGGTATAAAATGTCTAGTATGCTGCAAAGTGGTTTAGATGTTTCGAAAATTATAACGCATCGTTTTAAAATGAAGGACTTTGAAAAAGGTTTCGAAGTTATGCAATCGGGTTATTCAGGTAAAGTCATTCTAAAGTGGGAGGACTAATGAGAATCTCAATTATTGGTGTTGGTTATGTTGGACTTGTAACAGGGACCTGTTTTACAGAAATGGGACACCATGTGACTTGTTTAGATATTGATAAAGATAAGATTGAAAGACTTAAAAAAGGAAAAATTCCAATTTATGAGCCCGGTCTTGAAGAGTTGGTGAAGCGCAATATTGAGAATAAGAGGCTAACCTTTACAACAGACTATGAAAGAGCCGTAACCGAGACAGCGGTTTGTTTTATTTGTGTTTCAACTCCTCAAGGTAGAGATGGAGTCGCCAATCTTAGCTATGTCCAACAGGCTGTAAAAGAAGTAGCAAAGCATATACAGGGATATTATATAATTGTAAATAAGTCTACGGTTCCTGTTGGAACGGGAGAAATGGTTAAAGATCTTATTCAAAATGTTTTAGATCAAAGAGGCGTAGATATAGAGTTCGACGTAGCTTCTAATCCGGAGTTTTTAAAAGAAGGCAATGCTATCCAAGACTTTATGAAGCCAGACCGAATTGTGATAGGCGTAGACGATATTCGAGTAGGGACAATTTTAAAAGAGCTTTATTCTGCATTTACACTAAATACTGATCGAGTTCTAGTTATGGATATTTTATCGTCTGAGATGACAAAGTACGCAGCAAATGCAATGTTAGCATCTCGTATTTCATTTATGAATGAAATAGCGGGTGTTTGTGAGAAGACAGGAGCTGATATCACTCAAGTTAGAAGAGGAATAGGATCTGATAAGCGAATTGGATCACAGTTTCTATATTCTGGAGTAGGGTATGGAGGGTCTTGTTTTCCTAAAGATATTAATGCTTTAAGAGCTACAGCAAAAACTTATCATCATCCGACCCACCTTTTAGATGCTATTGAAAGAGTTAATGAGGATCAAAAGCATTGGTTTTTAAGAAAGATGGAACGCTATTTCGAAGACAAAGGAAGTCTTACAGGAAAGACAATCGCTATACTTGGGATTGCATTTAAACCTGATACGGGCGATATAAGAGAGGCCTCTTCTTTAGTTTTAATTGAAGACCTTATTTCTCATGGAGCTAAAATAAGAGCTTTTGATCCAGTAGCTATGGATAATGCAAAAGATCTTTTGAGAAAATATTCTAAATTGATTACCTGGTGTCGTGATGAACAAGAAGCTGCGCAAATGTCAGATGCAATTGCATTAGTTACCGAATGGAAACAGTTTAGAGTACTAGATTTTCCAAAGATACTTTCAGTTATGAATGGTTCTGCATTTTTTGATGGCCGCAATCAGTATTCTCATGATGAGATGATAAAAATAGGATTTGAATATATTAGCGTTGGAAGGAAAATTGCTTATGAAAGAGCTTTTGAACAAGCAGGTGTCTGAAAAAGTTTCATTTATTGATGATAGGCTGAAAGAACTTGTAAAAATAGAAAAAAATGCCTACCAGATTCTTTTTGAAGCGGCAAATTATTCCCTATTTCCTGGAGGGAAGCGTTTAAGGCCCTTGCTAACTTTGCTCGCAGTTGAAGCTTATAAGCAACCTGTTGAAAAAGCGATAGATCCCGCTTGTGCAATTGAATTGATTCATACCTATTCTTTGATTCACGATGATCTACCTTGTATGGACGATGACGATGAAAGACGTAATAAGCCCTCATTACACAAGAAATATCCCGAAGCTATAGCCTTATTGACAGGGGACTATCTTTTAACCTATGCTTTTGAAGTGATATCAAAAGCGGAACTAATTTCTTCGGAAAATAGGTTAGAGCTTATTCGTTTATTAGCTCAACATTCAGGAGCAGATGGCATGATTGGCGGTCAAGTCTTAGATATGACACTTGCCCCGCTAGAGATTGATTTACCAATGTTAAATTTAGTTTATTATAAAAAAACGGCAGCTCTTATAACTCTTTCATTAGAGTTTGCTGCAGTTATTTGTGCACTAGAAGAAAAAGAGAAGAAGCGTCTAGTGCAGTTTGGTAAAAAATTTGGTCTTGGCTTTCAAATTATTGATGATATTTTAGATTACAAGCAAGATAGCTCTAAAAAAGAAACAACAGTAACAGCGATCTCATTTTTAGGCTTAGTTAGATCTAAAAAATATGCTCAACAGATAATCGAGAGTGCATTAGAAGATTTAAATTGTTTAAGCTGTGATATAACATATTTAGAACAGTTATCAGATAAAATCATTCAACGCATTTATTAAGATGAAATTTACAAATGTAAGAGCATTTGAAAAGCACTTAAAAGAAGCCCTTCCTGATCACTATGCAAAATGTTATGGCCTATTAGACACAGATGCTTATTCACTCCAGCTTTTTTCTAAGGGTATTGCTCTTTATTTAAAAGCGGATAAAAAAGAGATTTTTTATGGAGAGAAAGTGACTCTTCATGATTTAGAAGATAAGCTAAACAGCCTTTCTCTTTTTTATAAAAATGAGCTCTTGATTATTCATAATGCCCATCTTTTAAAGACAAATTGCCTAAAGTTTTTAAAATCGTACTTTAAGAATCCAACCCCTACAATTACTTTGGTTGTTACCTCTTTAAAAAAGGAAGTTTTTTTTAAGCACCTAGAAAAAGAGGGAATAGTTCTAGATTTACTAAATGAAAAACCTTGGGATAGAGAAGATAGGCTTGTAGAGTGGGTTTTAAAGAAATTTAAAAAAGAAAAAAAAGAAGTATCATCCTTTTTAGCCAAAAGCATTGTAAATCGATTTGGAAAAAATCACGGATTAATAGCTCAAGAAATCGATAAATTAATCTGTTTTTTAGGGAATAGAAGGGCACTTACTAAAGATGATGTTTCTTTTTTGTGTTCGCATAATGAAAAAGAAAAAATATGGGACCTTTTTACAGCAATCATGCAAAAAGAAGCGCAAAAAGCCTATTCTTTATTAGAGTATTTATTAGAAAAAGGGACTACTTTAAACGCATTTCTTATAAGTGTTAGACATCAATTTTCCTCTTCATATAAGCTTTTGTCTTTGGTTAACAGTGGTGCTCCAATTGAGGAGATCCGTTTAGCTTTTCCTCAGTATAGAGGGAATCTATTAGAGAAAAATATAGCTTTAGCTACAAAAGCTGGTGAGGAGTTCTTAAAGTCAGGTTTACTTCTTTTATACAATTCTGAACTTAAATTAAAAAGCCAGATGGTAGAACCTAAAATATTTGGAGAAATGGTAATAGCTAAGATTCTTAAGTAGGTCTTGCTTTTAAGTAAGAATAACTAATTAGAATATCTAATCATAAACAAAAATAGAGCATATGCACCAAAGAGAAAGATTATCACCCCTGCAAAGTAATTTATAATATGGAAAATTTTTCTAGACATTTTTTTTCTAAAAAGAGTCACAAATTCTGTTAGAAGCAGCCACCAAAGAGCAGAGCCAAGTCCTACTCCTAACACTAAGAAAAAGGCTTCTTCATAATTGCCATGAGTATTTGCAAGACCAAGTCCAGCAAAAACGGCAACAAAAGATAAAATCGTTAACGGGTTAGTTAAAGTTAAAAAAAATGTCGACATGTAGCTACTAGCCATGTTTTTTGATGTTATTTTTTCTATTGAGATCCTTTCAGTCTTTGAAAAGAATGTAATAATACCCAGGTAAATC
>WNLI01160445.1:0-14852 GCA_025802215.1 Wirenia argentea | reverse complement strand
TAAGAAATTTGATTGGAATTCATATAATTCTAGTCAAATTTCACCTAACGGTTCATTTAACTTAGAAATTATATTTCATTATCCAATCAAATTCCTTAATGCGAGACTTCGACATTGCTCTACTCTCAATATATACAATATACATAAGAGTAAATAAAAAATCAGGTACACAAAAAACAACAATACAGTTTACAATATTAGTTATTGTAAAACCCTACTTTTTCAAAAAGTATTTCGATATTCTTCTGTCGAGCAGGTTTATTATAGAAAGTGGCGAACATTCGCCTTTGCCAGAATTGTATGTATAGGTATTCCCTTCCTATAGGCAGCAGACACAGACGCTTTCCGCGTACTATGTGCCTTGAAATGTCGTTAATTACAACTTGTCAATTCCAGCTTGTAACATGATCATTCTGATCCAGCGAGCTATTGTATTCCTAGATAAACCGTTATATGGTTTATACAAAAAACACGACTTGAATTTTGTCTTTAATAAATAAACATCCAAAATGTTCGCAATACGTACTCGCCTATCATTATTATATTGATCTAAAATGATATCCAACTTGTGATTCCCTAAGTGTGATTGCTTGAAATCACCATACATTATACTATAAATATAATTATATATTGATAGTTGCGAATCATATCCAAGAGATGGATAGTTTGCTATCTGGACAGAGAAAAGAAATAATAGTGTGACAGCTCTCAATGTTAAATCAAAAAAGGGGCTATCTAGTATCTAGTAATGGTAGCTTTCATCAAAATATCAACATATCAAAGTATCAAAAATGTTATCAAAATATCAAAAATATCAAGATATTAAAATATCAAAAAATCAAAATATCAGAGTATCAAAACATGCAAAGAAAACAGTGACACCAGTCCTGACAATTGCACTATATTATCGGAGTCCCTTGTATAACAAAGGTCAAAAATGTTAGACCGAAAGGAATGCCCGTCATAAAAATGTCTATATTGTTTATGAGAATATGTAAAGTCACTAACTTTGCATGTAGACGTGACAAACCATCAGATGGATCTTCCGTAGAGGGTGCGTTCTTGAACTGTCGAACGTGGGAATCAATAGTTTGTTGGACCATCAGATGTAGACTGGCTCCCTGACTAGAATCCCCCGGTTATGTTGGCCAGTTAGGGACAACGGCGATCCCCATTGTTTTGTCAATCCCTATCTTTCGAAGTACTTGTGGTATCATGCTGAAAAATGGGTCAGCATAAATAGTATATGGCGGCCAACTAATGGGAAAAAACATTGGTACACACAATGCTTCTGGGTCAAGTTCCCGCGAAACGACATAAATTGAAAAAATGAACAGATCAATAGAAGGCGTAATACCAAAAATACCACACACCTTCTCATACATACAGATGGATTCCCTTGCCACTCGGGCATATCATTAACTCTTTGACTGCTAGGATATTTAATTGCATCTTCTCATGACGTATGTATACGTCTTTGGCAATCAAGGAGTTAAACACTCATGACTTATGATCATCAGCAACATTGCTTTGCACGGATCATTGCAATGTTCTGAATGGGATCCTCATGTGATAAAATAGGAGATTGCAGTGACAGTGTTGTCCATCTGTACGATTAATAGCTCAGTAGTCAATACTTTGAAGATTAAACATTATACATCGGATTTGTATTGGAATAATTGCACACCCCAAACAAATCGATATGAGTACAGTATAATAGACTGAAAGTCAAGTCGACCCATGTCATAAAACAATAAGGCCGTAACGCGCATCATAACCAAAAAGGAACTATGTTCATTTAAAAAGTTGGTAAGCAATATTATTATTTAATTCAGAGTCCCGACAAAAATAAGAATCATCAGATATAAACCATTTTTCTTGCCAACAACAAAAATATATTTGACAAGTATTCTAGGTCGCACCTTGATCTAAAATGGTTATAATGTGGTTATTGATCGCGTTATTTTCAACTAACATGCAACACCCTCGGTGGCACTAGTTGTACGGTGTATTTTCAAACTCAATTATGACACCTTTAACATATCATAAAAATTCTTTATCGTCAGTAATTAGATGCCATTGCACAAGATTATTGTATAATGTACCGGCAATAAAAGTACCTGCACTCGCCTCGAGCAGCATTAATATCTCTACCTCCATTGCCGGCTCGCCACTGGTTGGCGACCAGTTGGCATCCCGCGTCCCGAACGTTGATCGAAAAAAGACGCGTCATCCAGGTAATATTCTGACTGCACGATAGTGATTGACGGCGTAATGTCCACGATTATCATATGGGACAACTCGACGCATTGCGCCATACTCGCAACGTTTCGTACTCTTACCACGATATGTTCCACTAGCAGTATCCTGACTAGAATTTACATACTCGTGTTTCTGTAATTGTTTGGTTATTTAATTAGACTATGTATTAAAAATGGTCTTAACCCTCTCAGGTAAATTGCCCCCGTAGATCAATGTGGCGTAAATAATAATTTAGTAGGTCGATTCCTACACGAATGCAGCGTGACCCTGCGTTTATGTATAAACTTGTCGTTTAGCTAAACAAACTTTAGCTGTTGCTTGACTAGACTTATACCTAAATGGTTGATGTTGACTATAACACATAGTGTTTAGTCTATGTATAATGTTGACATTTAATTATGTGAAGGTCATGATTATTATTAAGTATATATCACGTGTGGGCTACATTAGACCATGCGTGTCTGCTATTATATGCTATGTTTAATTACTATAGGCATAGTCGATTTTTCTGTGTATACGTACGTTTACGTCAAATTTGTTTTGAAAAGTATACACTATACTAACACTCCCTGTATTTATACAGATGAATAAATTATATGGTGATGATGAACTAGTAAAGCATTACGATCACTGGGATTAATAAAACGTAACCTTAGGAAAAATGCCCACAGAAAATCAAAGAACAAGCGTATCAGTCAACTTGAATATGCCTCAATCGCATGACTATGGGATCGAAACCTAGAAATCCATATGAAAATATTAAAAATTGGTTCAACGTAAAGTCAGGCGTTTTTCAGAAATCACAATTTCAGCAGAGAAAATAGGCACAGTCAGTGAGTCAGCAAGTTGCTTAAAGATCTGAACTGGCCATCATAAGAACACAGGAGACAAATAAATAGATAAACCATGTTTCATAAAATAGTAAACTCAGATGTAGAAATGTCAATCCCGTACTATGTATAGCAACAAAGTAAAATCACACGCCAAAATCAAGAAAAGAAATTAATTGAACTACAGACAAAATGATAATGTTGAAAATGCAATGTATATAAATTTTACATCTATCTCCGTACAATCGAAGATTAGAATGCCAGTCACCCCACACACTATTACACAGTGTAGCAAAAAATGACAGGTTTAGAGGACTCCGGAAAAGTCCCTTAAGATTTAATCTGACATAATATATCCGGTAAAAATTTTTGCAATTCGTCCATATATTATGACTAACATTTTTACAACGATATCGGTGACCTTGTATACACCTATCATACCTTTGATTATCATGACTTGAACTTTGCACGCGAACTCGTCGTAAAATCTTGCATAATATATTTCCTCATCTGTCATGCACCCCACGAGTGCCGGACAATTAGAGGGCTTGCTGTAAAGTTTCATTTTTCATCAATACAACTTTTGTTAAACTTTTCTTCGAAAATTGTTATTGAATTTTTAATAGCAAGCTGGGGTTGAAAAAGATTGAAAAAGCTGGACCCTCGGCCACAGCTAACCTAACGACGCCTGAATATTTCTCAGAGACTTCTCGGTCTCATTCTCTGCGACATCGTATGATCGTTTTCAATCTGGCCTTGCGCGCCGTAGCCGCCTTGGCCAGTTTCACTCGTACCTCACTCTCGGTAGCGTGTGAAAATAGTTCATTATCTAACGATTTACCGTCGCCGACGGTCCCGAACGCGCGTTCCTTGGTAACTACAGTATCGGCATCGACGAACGAATAAAACTTACGTGTAAGATCAGCTACACCGCCTACACATGTCGTTAATTTGGCTACATCAGCCTGTTCTACAAAATTAGAAAAAACTAGATTTTTGACAGCCGCTACGACCTCTTTACTACTTCCTGAAATTCATGGAAAAGTACGACTCGTGAAATAATTCTACAAAATCAACATTGTTAGGCTGCAAATCGTTACTAATGTCATGCTGAAACGACTGTAAATATTTGGTAACGTTTTAATCACACGAATTTGCCATTTCCAATGTTTAAAAATCGTTCTTTTAAGAATTTTTCACACGAGGGAGGTGAGTAGTAATCAGTCGTAGTCCACTTTTAAAAACAGTGTGAATGCCAAAAATGGCATTGCCAAAAAATATTTGGGAAAAAACCTGTAACCTAACTTACCGTGTACCTTTATTTACTCTAATTTACTTATTTTAATTAATAAAATATATAAACAATCAACTTTTTGTTGATTTTCGCTGGTCGTCAAACTTGACAAAATCGTCCGACCACGTCAAACTCCTGGCATGAACTGCCGATCACGCATATCACTCCGCGCATGGGCGTCTCTCGCATTAAGGAATTTGATTGGATAATGAAATATAATTATCATCACGTTCAGTATAGACTAGGGTTTTATTTTCTGGTATCATAAGTGAAAATTGACAAAATATTACTGTACTTGAGCACACGAGGGCATTGGTGAAATATACTGGTCGAAAAAAGAAACGCGCCACTTTCAATATGATATTTTATAGGTAGCGTGTTTCTTTTTTTGACCAGTATAGTTTTGTTGCAACAAGTTTTGTAGCAGCTCGCAAGTTTTGTTGCAAGAGTTGCATACTGTTGTAACAAACATCACAATATTACAAAAGTCGTGGGCAGTTGAAAACAAAACTTGCTAAGTTGTGGATGGTTGCAACAAGACTTTGCCTTATACCTTCGTTGTTTCAAAAGTGGGCAGGTTTGTAACAGAACTAGTTGATACGTACATTAATCTGCTTTGAAACTGATGCGAATTAATTCATTTCACTTTGGTTTGCAGCTTAAGGTGTTCTTGGACACCAGGTACATTTACAAATGTCTCGGTACATGATTTAAAACCCACTTTTTTCGCCAGGGTAGCGACAGATCCATATTTCTTCACAAGTACCAAAGTGTCCAAATATGAGTATAAATACTGATTACCACCTCAGACAGCCGTTCACAGCCAATGACTCAATTGTCTGAATAGCCAGAGTAGCAGACGATCAACGATGATCGCAGACAATTTCTGATCCAAGAAGGTACCGCCTTTAAGAGTGCCCAAAATAGAGTATAACTACTGCTTACTGCCTTAGACAGCCAGTCAAAGCCAATCTCATTTGTCCGAATAGCTAGAATAGCCAGAATCGCAGACGATGATCGCAGACAATCGCTGATCAAAAAAGTCTTTATGAGTGTCTAAAATGCAGTATACAATAAATACAGATAATTGCCTCAGACAGCCAATGACTCAATGTCTGAATAGCCAGAGTAGCAGATGATCAACGATGACCGCAGACAATTGCTGATCCACGAAGGTACCGCCTTTAAGAGTGCCCAAAATGGAGTACAACTACTGCTTACTGCCTTAGACAGCCAGTCACAGCCAATCTCATTTGTCCGAATAGCTAGAAGCGCCAGAATCGCAGACGATGATCGCAGACAATCGCTGATCAAAAAGTCTGACGAGTGTCAAAATGCAGTATATGTACAATAAATACAGATAACTGCCTCAGACAGCCAATGACTCAATGTCTGAATAGACAGGATCACAGACGATCGACGATAATCGCAGACAATCTTCGATCCAAGAAGATATCGCCTGTGTCGAAAGTGGAGTATAAATACTGATCAGTACCTCACCAGTCAATGACTCAATCCGAATAGACAGGATCACATATAATCGCTGATGATCGCAGACAATCGCTGATGATCGCAGACAATCGCTGATCAAAAAAAGTTACCGCCTTTATGATTGTTCAAAATGGCGTATACGGATTACGGCAAGGACTGATTTCTACCTCAGAAGATCAATGAGTCACATGTCCGAACAGACGATCGTAGGTCTTAGACAATCACCGATCAGACAATCGCTGATCCAAGAAAGTTACCGCCTTTATGATATGCATCAATTATTCACCACCGCTTTCAAAAGTGGCAACATTCATCGCTCGAGACACGGAAATCGCGAGAATAACATATGAGGCTAAATTAATAAGCTGTGTATATGGGTATGTTGGGGTGGATACAGGGTGAGGGTGCATGTGATAGTGATAAGGGATAGTTTCTTTGTAATATGACACAAAATTGTCATATAATGTGCCTGTAGCCCTACATTTCACAGTCGATGGATGCATTAGCTGCATGTAGTGCCCCAAGCAGCAACAGCCCTCCACCCTCTCAACCTCATCTCTTTCAAGAATTCACTGGTATATACGCGGGACCTGCGCTTCTGCGAGGCAGTCATATTCTCATAACTCGCTGCTGAAGATCTGGAGACGGGCAAACGTCATCGTCATTCTCAAACCAATCCAGCCACCCGATGACCCAAAGAGCTACCATCACATCTCACTCTTGTGCATACCGATGAAACTGCTGGAGCACCTACTCCTCTCCAGACTCTTCACTAACCGCAGCTTCAAACTCAGAACCAGGTGAGCCGCCTGAGACGCCTACGCAATGGTGTACCGCAAGGATCCACCCTCTCCCACCGTTTTCAACGTGTACATCAGTGACATACCACAGACAACATCCCAGCAGTATGGATATGCCGATGACATCGCTCTCCCTGCAGCAGACAACAAATGGAAGAAAGTCAAGACAACGCTCTCCAAAGATATGCAGGCTCTGCAGGCTCAATGCCTTGATTTTAATTTCATACTTTATGATCTGATGTGTTAACACCCCTCTCACATTATCGCTGCCACCACTGTGCATCTTTTAATAGAAGATAATGTTTGGCTAATTAACCCTGAGCTTGCCACTGTTATAAGACCAATGCATAATTCAGACCCAGGTCACGAATGTGCCACTCCGCTGATATGTGATATTATAATTTCATTAGTAACATTTCTACCGTCTATACATATTATAGTGGATATTAGCGGCAAACTACATTTCAATTTGACATATTATACATTATACAGTATACAGTATATGAGACTCGGCACGCCAAAATGAGTCCTAATGACCCAATCACACATTTGCTGTTTTTAGTGCCTTCTTGTAGAGCTGGCTTTGAGCTTTCCAATGATACCAAAAGCATTTATGGCGTGCAATAACTTATCAAATTATACCCTGTTATCCATGCCAACGTGAAAAGTGACAAACCTGAGAAACAATGGGATGTCAATTTCCTTGCCCAAAACAATTACTTATTATATAAGTAATAAGTAAGGAAAAATGTAAGTACCATACCAACATGACGTTAGTAAGACACTTTTAGTTAGTATTTCGCTACTAATAATGTTATTTTCTGATAACCAAATGATGTAACAACAAAAATATCAAAAAATATTTTTTTTTACTTTTTTACTTTTTTTGTTTTTTGCTCATTATCTCCTTATAGTCCCGGCGCCAGCGCTTTGGACTCATTTTGGAATGAGCAGTCACATACTGTATGTACGTATGTATAATTATTTTAACATGATATAATGTAAGGGAGATAATAATTACAGTTCACTTTCGTATGGTATAATTATTTTAACATGGTATAGTATAAGGGAGATAATTTCGCATAGTATAATTATTCTAACATGGTATAGTGTAAGGGAGATAATTTCGCACAGTATAATTATTTTAACATGGTATAGTGTAAGGGAGATAATACAGTTCACTATAATTATTTGATAAGGGGCAAGTAAGGGAGGTAATTGAAATATGGGTGTACCACAAAATTTATATCATTATGCAAATTATTTCATGTTTCTTTTGCTATGAGTCTATGACAAATAATTTAGAATCATTCAATTCAATGATTCGTTCAAGTGGTACTATACTGTGGTACTACGTGATAAAACCTGGGATTTCTACAAAAGTGGTGCAACACATACCACATAATACAGCATAAACTATTGTCTTACCACCTTGATCCCTGACCGGCCACTATGAGTATTTACGTTACAGCGAGTACGCGTATTGGGTCTTGCACATATAACCCATAATGCACCATAAACCATTGTCTTACACCATGACCACTCTCTGACCACTATTTACACTACCACGAGAAATATCATTCCTACTAGAAATGTGTAATGCCTATTGCGATCCACATTTCTCACATACATATAACGCATAATGCACCATTGTCTTACCACTCTGACCAGTGACCACTATTTACCTTGCTCCCAAGTAATATCATTCCGAACAAACAGGAACCATCTATGAAACTGGAGCTAGTTACATTAGAACGCAATTTCCTCGGCAGTACCGACAGTCGGACTTAGCGGCGTCGCACGGATGACAGCCGCGTATTACAGTAATATCATTTTCAGGAAATAACGACGCGCGATGAGCGGTCGCCTCAGGCCAATCTATAAGTAGCAATAATTTTATATGGGGGAGCAAAGGTCGTGCGACGCCAGAGGCCTTGTTGAATGTCATTGACGCGTCACGAGGGGAAGAGGATCGCGCAAAGATCGCGCTAATTTCTCATGAATATCACTCACTCGTCGTCATAATGCGCGCCCACGGTGGAATTATGACATATTGGACAACGAATAGCAAATTTCCTGTTGTCGGCGGTAGAAGCTTTTAGATGGGGATAGTGGCGCTCGCGGCGATATTCTCAATTCTCATCCGCGATTCTGAGAAAATTTAATCTCGCGCCGTGGAATAAGTTTAGTGACTCCGGCGCAATTATGAGATATGGGGATGGATGTGATGAGTTGTGGTTGTATGGATGTGTGTGCCACGATATCATGATTGTGGTGGGTAATTAGAGAGACAAAGAAAGGAAGGGTCAGTGGAGAGGAGACCGCCCGAGGTGAAGGGATGAGAGAGGTAATAAGGGAGGTAATCATGCTCAGGGTGTTACAAGATGACTTTGTGACGGGTAGTATGGTCATGTGTATTGTGTGTGATGGACCGATATAGAATACTTTGTTGTCATTACTTCAAGTGAAGTGTTTCTTTCTGGGGTTGTGATTGACATTGTGAATGTTCAGTGTTACAGTATAAATTGTATGTTTAACTCTTTGATTTCCAAAGACGTATTTATACGTCAAAAACATAATATGGGATATGAGGGTGGTGGTAGTCAACGAGTGAAATGTACCTAATATTCCAATACATGTGTAGAAGATAGCACATCCTTCTTTTCATTTGAACTTTTTGTTCAAACTTTGTAAAAATTATACATTATGACGATATTATCAGACATCCGGACTCCGGAGCGGGTATTATACTCAGCAGTGGTCTGGTAAAGCAATCCCTTTTTCATATTATGAAAATAAAATAGGTTTATATTCATTTATGTTTATAGGCTATTCATTTTTTGTTTTGATATTATTTTATTAGGATGTAGGCTATTCGCCCCTTTTAGTCATGGTGCTGGAGACTCTCCTATCCTACTTGTGAGAGCGAGTTGTTTCCTTTGTTATTCTCAATTCTACCTTAGAGTTGAACCTTTAGTTTCAATTGGTAACAGTTTTTTTGGTTAAGATAATTTTTTGTAGAAGTGCACTCCTTTTACGAGATCATCCTATGTCACGTCAATATGGTACTTGGATGGACTTTCTCCTATCCTTGACCATTACTCAAGATGGCAGATTTCAAGAGCTGCACACGCTTTCAGCACAATCATGGCTGCCATATTAATCCTTATGCTGGTCACTCAATGATGATTGATGTCGAATTGATAATGGTACAGATTTGCTTGCCCACAAACACCATGAAAGAAAATTGAGTGAATTACAGGATTATGAATTTGTAATACCGTAGTAGAAAGTGGGAACCATGGCCTTTTATGTGGTATGGTCATGGTTGCGGCTGATGGACAACAATCATATCAACCTGTATTTTTACAAAACTGGAATTTGTCACACAGTGATGTTGTACATCATCATTTGCTGCATATCATACAGAAATGAGATGCAATTCCTTTTTTAAAGAATGAAATTGTTGATAGAATTAGGTCGACTGTGTTTCTCCTTTTTTTGGTTCAACACGTTAAAGTTAAGTTCAGTTTCTTCACATATTACATACAATTATTACATATGAAAATTGAAACAGTCATCAGGAAAGTGTTATTTTAACAAAATCACAGTAACACTCTACCACTGTATACATAAAATTGTAAATATCTCGAGGTTGTAATATCATTATACACACACCTTGTACAAGCGTGACCATACACGTAAATCAGGGAGACAGATACACGCTATATGACAGATTAAGAAAATCAACTAACATGCGATATTGATTGCGATATAACACCCCAAAATCCACGAATGGTCACCATGACATTGCTCGGAATCTGACAGCGAAATTGATTATTAACAAATGCAAAATCTTTCCAAAGTGTTCGTTTGACATGCTTAAAGACAAAAAGCCCGCTTAATTCAGCAAACCTTTTAACATAAATCATATTCCATAGCGACGAATATCCCAAAGCTTTTAAACAACTGTAGAAAGAAACGATAACCCCGGCTTAAGCGTGTCTATCAAATCATATTCCATAGCGGCGAATATCTGAAAGCTTTTAAACAACCGCAGAAACAAGAAACGATAACCCCGGCTTAAGCGTGTCTATCAAATCATATTTGCCATTTTTCACGCGGGGGAATGGTGCGGGGCGGGCGGTAATGTCGGGGTATAAATCATCTTTTAGGTCGATGGCGTCCGTGTACCGCGTATTAACAGGATTGGTTCGGTGTCGTGCCAGAATATCGTGTAACGTTTATGGCCATCATTTCTCGTTGAATCTCAGACATCATAATCAGGCTACACGGTCTAACCGCGCGGATTACCGCGACGGGTGTCAACCG
Organism: Wirenia argentea; assembly: GCA_025802215.1. Classification (NCBI taxonomy): domain Eukaryota; kingdom Metazoa; phylum Mollusca; class Solenogastres; order Pholidoskepia; family Gymnomeniidae; genus Wirenia; species Wirenia argentea. The sequence goes on along the minus strand of WNLI01160445.1, from coordinate 3,843 downwards.
GATCGATTTTATACACAAGTAGATGAGATTTAATGGGGTACGGGAGAGAAAGAGTTAAGTCGTTTGAGCGGCGGGTTGAGTTATGGAGGGGAATATTTCATGTCAACGAGGGATTGCCGCTTATTATACTCCATCACTCGAGTGATACGTCAAACGTTCGTCGACCACGCTTATGGAACATGCACATCATTCACCGATGTATTCATCGCGAGATGGAAGGTGCCGTCATGTCGTCAGCCGTCAGCTCTACGACCGACCGTCCCGGAAGTTGATAGATCACAGATTGTCGTATCGTCGTTTATGGACACGATGTGGTATTAATTGCGTGATGTAAATGGTTCTGGTTGATTGATCTGGAATTTTTGTCCGGCATGTTACATCCAACTTTCTATTATGCTAAAATTGCTGAGGTCTAGAATCATCTAATTATACAAAATTAATGTAAATTTTTTAAGTAGCCTACAGAAATGCAATTATCGAGTGGTATACATACAAACACGAACAGTGGTTTACAATGTTACGGCTATAGAGAAGACGACCACATGCCCTTTACACAATACATGTATGGTACACTCTCCGTTTCCCAACTTTCAAAGGAAAATACAGTAAGTATGGTACACATTTCTACAGGTATCAGGCGGCCATGGGTGATGCCTTGCCTAAGGATGTCCCAAGAATACAACAACATCCCAGACAAAGATTATTATTAAGTAGTATTAACAAGCATCTAACAATCGTAAGCACATAATTAAAACCCAGCCAATTAATTTCCCACCCATGATACAGGTGTCCACTGTTCCCAGAGTAATTACAACAAGAACATGGGGCCCAGAATGGCACCCTGAGGTATTCCACATTCAATGTTGTTTACTCAACAAACTGCCAATGGGGCAGTGGAAATAAATAGAGAACACAGAATGACACTTCGCTCAGTAGGGAGGGCGGAGGGAATGCTTTGAACATCTGGGGAGGGCAAAGGAGGGATGATAATTTCTTTGTGTGAATTGTTTGAGGAGCTTGTATCATGGTGCTGGGTTCAACAGGGGTCACTAACAAGGTACTGGACATGTTGGGTAGATTAGTGGGGTGTTGTTGTATGTTGTTTCTTTATACAATCAAGTGCCTGCTTTGTCATCAGCGATGTCACTTTCGTTTGATTTCTTTTAATTTGAGTATCAAATTTTCTAAACAATTCAATGTAATGTAAATATGAAGATGTTTTAGCACTGGTTGGTTATCGACATGTTGCTAAATAGGCTACCCTGCTCTCTATGACGGGATCTAGAATATTTTTAGTCTTTTGAGTACATTTTGGGGTACATTTTTCATTACAAAGATAATAGGCCTGCATATCTGGTGTCCGTATAGGTGCCGGAAAAGGCTTGAAATGCAAAAGTACATTTGTATATGTAGATGAAACGAAAACGGAAAGCAGGAGTCAAAATTATGTCTTGCAAACTTGTTTTCTTGTCAAATTTTTGATGATTGACAAGCATACACATACCGGTACGTATGTCCTGCATCTCCAAGATAAGCCAATGCCATTACTGCTGATACAGACACATTTATACATTATCAAATAAATTCGCCAACAAAATTAATATAGCAAAAGCCGTTTGGCGCTTAATTAAAAAGCGTCATTTCTATGTTTTCAATAAGTTTTTACGACCATAATATTCCCTTCATAACGATGCACGTCGCAAAAATATCTCTAATGAAAACCGCCGTCCTCTTACATAACGCCATATTACCCGTAAATAACGTAATATAACCCGTATATAACCTCATATAACATTTACGAGCCGACAAGAAATGAACAATATGACAGAGAAAATTAAAACGAAAGAAGAGAGCAATCATAAATCCACGCGAGCGACAAACGAATCCGATATTTAGCAATATCAGTCATACAGCTTCGTATGATTTTTACGACTGAATTTCGCCGCATTTTTGCGTATTCATCACGGCTATTAATTACCGCGTAACGCGCCATTTTTCTTGCGATAGTTATCGTGATATCTCGCGGGGTTTTTGCCGGGCTTCAGAAATTATCTCATAATAGACAATCATCGCCAGGGCAGACACAGGAAATTATAGCAGCACGTCGTTCCTTCCAAAAGGTCAACATGCCAAACAAAGTCGAGTACTCTCAGACGCTGAATGGCTCTCTCGATACGGCAACGTGTCTTTTATGGCGACAAGAACGTGTCCTAATGGCAAAGCGGACGTGTCTTTTATTAATTCTTTGAATGAGAGGTTATGATCTGATACTGGGTCGATTGACGTGGCGCCGATGTGATACTGGGTCAATTGACGTGGGACGATGTTGATATAGAGGCGTCAAGTGGTCTATTCAAGGTATTGGAGGCTATTACAATGGTTAGTCTTGGTGTTGATGATGTCATTCCGTAATAGATAGTGGGTTGACTATATTGAGATTATTCGGGATGTAGCCTATTATAAATAAATTTACAAATAATAAGACTGCATTTACACTATCGTTTCTAGCTCGTAGTTTCTGTAGTGAAAACGGTTTCATGGACCGAGCCACGCCGTGCTAGAAAAATTGCCTCATGCCAGGAGGTGGTCCAATACAGGATGGCCCGGGCATTTTTCTGAAGTGTAAAAGTTTTTCAAAGCGCAACGTACCACGCGTACCACTCATGACACGCTAGTAGCGATCACGTTTATAGGGACCTATGCACGCGGCGAAGTTTGTCGCATGATTTTGTCATACTCTCAAATGACAGAATGACAATAGAAAAGACAAGGACCACAAAACAAGACATTGATCTTCAAAGTAACACCGGTAAAACAATAATTAATATCAATTATAAACCGCTTCATAAAGCCTGTGTGATCCCAATTAAAAACCAATTCATAAAGCTTCAGTCAAGTCACAACAGCGACGTTAGTTTATCACAAAACATCATAATTTCTTCGTGAGATACCTTTCAAGATAACATAGTTGTCAGAAGAAAACTTAAGCTGAAAAAGTGATCAGTTTTGAATCCATCGAAGTGGGGGGATTATTCCGTGGCCCGATCCATCATCGGCGACATGTGATGGAAGATATAGCAAAACGGTTATAACAGAAACAACATTTCAGTAGGGTAGATAACGTCATTTTCTTGACGGGGGCTACCAGAGGTTGATTTTTCGTGAACATTAAAAACTCATCGCTTGATACAAGGGGAGAAGATGCAGCAAAACGATTACCGGTATTATGGAAACGAGAGAGTAGATTTCTACGAGATATAATAACATCTCGGACTGAACCGGCTTTTCTCGACATCTTCTCGAAAAGAAGACAATGGAGGTTGACATTTATTTTTAAAACCCATCGGAGATAATGACGACTTCCAGCTGTGGAACTTTTTCTCTTGAACAAGATGAACATACCGCGAGTAGCGGCCATAAAGTGAAAAACATTTTCTCTGTAATGATAGGCAAATTGTGACAAAGTATTGTGTTTTTCGAGATATCTACAGTGGGATAATCTTCTGGTTATTTTTTGTGGTGCAGCATTGGGCAAAGTTGTTCAGCAGACCGGATGGATCATATTAATAAGCTAGAAAGATTCCTAAAAATCAAATCCAATCTAAAATATTAGGTACCGAACATACCGGATGTTGTGTATTGACGTGATGCAAATTCAGAACAAAGGATATAACTTTTACGATAATGTATTTAATCTTCTCGCGACTTCATCTGTGACTGTATACACAAATAAAGTAGGCCCATTTACTATGAAGAGTGATCCTTGCGTAGTAATTCACCGCATATAATCGTGTATCATTCACAGTATTACGCACAGATTAGAAACCTTGGGCGGTATGAGGT
>WNLI01160334.1:0-14854 GCA_025802215.1 Wirenia argentea | reverse complement strand
GTCATATGTTCAGTGGTTTCGGAGAAGAAGATTTTTTTAGAATTGTTAACGGACGGAAGGACGGACGGACGGACGGAAGGACGGACGGACGGACGGAAGGACGGACGGACGGACGGACGACGGACAAAATCAGATTGGAATAGCTTACCGGAGCATTCGCTCAGGTAAGCTAAAAACATATACCAATTTCATTATATCACCCAAGCAATAATAAATTCACGCAAAATGGCAAGTACAACAGACATTCCTTAATGGTGGATTACATGCACGAAATTGCTGCTGGGACGACGAAAATTGTTATAAATTTACGAGTGGTACAATCGTACATTACACATACCAATTGCTGTGAATATGGGCGCAATATCCATGAAAATTTGTACAAATTGCAATACGAATAGGCTACCACTTTTACTTGTGTCAATTCTGTCCCAGCAAGGCTAAGGCATGGTACGGCACGGCACATCTTTGGGGGTTTTAAAACTGCAGTATGGTACAACAATCATTTCAGGACTTATGACATGACTAATTTCACATCAGCTAGTGCACTTGACACTCCAAAAGAAAATAAATTGTGCTGTGGTGTACCGTGCTGTGCCGTACCAATCCGGGTAAAAAAGATTTGTGTAAGAGAACATAACTCACATAACACATCAACATGGGAGAAAGATCATGTGAATTGAGAGAAATTCGGATGCATTGAAACACAATGGTACAATATACGACCAACATCGCCAAGAATTGCTGCAAATTCCTGTGCAGTAAAACACAATGGTACATTAAACTTGGAGAAATTGCATCGCAAATTGCAGGAGCATATAAATAAGTAAGGACTTGACTACCTCCTAATGACACCCTAAGGGACAATTTATTGACGATTTGTCTGTCCCAGGTTGATATAGTGGTGCCGTCAACAAATGAGCCAAGATGTGGTATATGCAGTTTGGATGTATTGATGCATTCCACAGAGATATAATATACTGCCGTAGCTTTTAGTGGTATGTATCTCAAATTACGCTATGCGGATGATTTATATTGTCTTTTTTGTCTTTTCAGTTATTTATTACTAACCAAGTTTTTAAACTGGTTATTTATAAAGCAAGATACAGGCTATTTTTTCAGATTTAGTAAATAACCATAGGTATATAATCTGGAAACAAATTTGCCTGTATCTTGCTTTGACAAGTTATCTTCTTAAAATAAGAAAAAAATATTTTAAATTTATCAATCTACAGTAGAATCATCAACCAGTTATCAACTATATTAATTTTTCACTTTCATTCAAGATCAATATTTAAAATTATAACGGCACTCAAAGTCGATGCACGATTATAATAGATTTACACAAAATTCCCACCAATTTGGCATACTATAGGCTACTTCAAAGTTCAATCATGCTTTTAAAACCACAAGACCAAAAGATACTACAAAAAGTCATGACTACATTTCCAGACAACAGACGTCACAATATCTTATGATCAACCTATAGCAGTATAGCCGGACGTCTGAAAATACTCTACGCCCCAGTCTACCCGACTACAACTTCAGATACTACGAGGACATAATAGTAATCCACCTCAGTCCCATATCGTGTTACAAACATTCAAGTGTTTGAATAGGCGATAACACTACAAGATGTAACAAATTAATTTCATTGATAAGAGACGTATAATTTATAAAAAAGGTGGGACAGATATAATGCTCGGAATAATGACCATTACAGTATCTGACTATCTGCATAAGTTCAGTACAAAGGGTATATAATATAGGATGAATCACACAAAAATAATGTGCATAAAACACAACTTTGACCCTGACCTACATATTTTTTGCAATCTACAATTCTACACGGACATATTGGGATTTGATAAGTGTTCGGATCATTCAAATCGAGCGTATCAAAGAACAAATCCCCTCATGTATATCAAAAGGTATTCACACAACGTACTATGGATCTTTTTATCTGCGTAAAATTACGCAACAAATAATCACCCAACAAAAAGACATATTGCATAACGTAAAAAAGATGCGTTTATTGTGTGATTATATTGCTGTGTTCTTAACCTTACATAAGAGGCGAGTGACAAGAATAATATAAAAACTTGTGAATGAAGCATATCATTTTTCAAATGATCTTCTCAATTTAGACATAGTGTATAAATTATTTTGCATGATGTATATTATAGGATATGCGCATTTAACAGTGCAGTACGTACAATAGACAAATAGAATAACTTTAAAAAGAAATGGTCAAACTTTAGCTACTGTAGGCTATACTCAATTTAATGGGGAAAACGGAGTACCCGGAGAAAACCAGTGTACATTGGCAGGACATTTTTCATCTTCCATGACTCGAAGACAGAGGGAAGAAGCCAACAGGATTCCTACGAAAGCTACCCAGTTCCCACATGCTCAATAATTTAACCACTGAACTAGTGGAGGTAAGCAGGTATGTTCCCTGTGCAATAGAATTACAGAAACTTACAGAAAAATGCCATACCAAGATGTTGCCGTGGGCCAGGCTTGAACCCGGCACCCCAAGATATCTAGGTGAGCTCTACCACTGCGCTACTGCCCCCGCCCCCCTTTATGCGATTGATGACAGCGACTCCACCCACTCACCGCAACCACTGCCCACTTGAATACCACTACCAATATGACAGAGTCCATTCCTCATGCCAGTGTACCTGTTACACAGTGCAATCGTTGCCCCTACATACACACCCCCACTGTCTATATATATATGTATGTGATTGGTATCAATGCCAGCGACTCCACCCACTCTACCCACTCTGCCACCACCCACTTGGATGTATCATTACCACTACCAATATGACAGAGTCCATCCCTCACGACTATGTATCTCTTACACGGTGCAATCTTTGACCGTACATACACAGCCACACTGACTATATGTGATTGGTATCCATGCCAGCGACTCTACCCACTCAGCCACCGCCCACTTGAATGTATCAGTACCATTACCAATATAACAGAGTCCATCCCTCATGAGCGTGTACCTCTTACACGGTGCAATGGTTGACCCGGCATGCACATCTATACTGACTATATGTGATTGGTATCAATGCCAGCGACTCAGCCACCACAACCCTGCCGACTTGAATGTGTCAATATCACTACCCATATGACACGTCAGAGTCCATCCCTCATGAGTGTGTACCTCTTACACAGTGCAATATTTGACCCTACATACACACCTACACTGACTATATGTGATTGTTATTGATACCAGCGACTCAACCCACTCAGCCACCGCCCACTTGAAAGTATCATTACCACTACCAATATGACAGAGTCCATCCCTCATGTCTATGTACCTCTTACGCGGTGCAATATTTGACCCTACTGTACATACACAGGTACACGGCCTATAATTATGTGATTGGTATCAATGCCAGCGACTCTACCCACTCAGCCACCACCCACTTGAATGTATCAGTGCCACCACTATGAAGAGTCCATCCCTCATGAGTATGTACCTCTTACACAGTGCAATCGTTGACCCTACATATACACCTACACTGACTATATGTGACTGTTATTGATGCCATCGCCACCACCCACTGAGCCACCTCAACCACTGCACACTTGCAAGTATCATTACCACTACCAATATTACAGAGTCCATCCCTCATGCCTATGTACCTCTTATACAGTGCAATATTTGACCCTACATGCACACCTACACTGACTATATATGTGATTGGTATCGATGCCAGCGACTCAACCCACTCAGCCACCACCCACTTGAAAGTATCATTACCATTACCAATATGACACAGTCCATCCCTCATGACTATGTACCTCTTACACAGAGCAATATTTGACCATACATGCCACACTGACTATATGTGATTGGATCAATGCCAGCGACTCCACCCACTCGGCCACCACTTCCCACTTGAATGTATCAATGCCACTACCAATATAACGGAGTCCATCCCTCATGCCGTATATAATACCTTACACAGTGCAATATTTGACCCTACATGCACAGCCACAGTGACTATATGTGATTGGTATCGATGACAGCGACTCCACCCATTCAGCCACCGCAACTACTACCCACTTGAAAGTAACATTACCACTACACATATGACACGAGTCCATCCCTCATGACTATGTACCTCTTACACAGTGCAATGGTTGACCCTACATACAAAACCACGTCACCTCTATGCGATTGGTATCAATGCCAGCGACTCTACCCACTCAGCCACCACCCACTTGAAAGTATCATTACCACCACCAATATGACAGAGTCCATCCCTCATGCCTATGTACCTCAAGATTATACACTGCAATCGTTGACCCTAAATACACACCTACACTGACTATATGTGATTGTTATCGATGCCAGCAACTCCACCCACTCGGCCACCTCAACACCTGCACCCTTGAATGTATCAGTGCCACTACCAATATGACAGAGTCCATCCCTCATGACTATGTACTAGAGGTGAGTGGACCCGACCCGAACCCGAATTCCGACCCGACCCCGACCCGACGTCGGGTCATGTCAGATAATGTTCGGGTCGGGTCGGGTAAAAAAAAATATTTAAGTGTTTTTAAAGCTTTTTAGGCAAAAAAAATTTTTTTTAATTTTTTTTCGGGTCGGGTCGGATTTCATATTGATTTTTCGGGTCAAGTCGGGTTTCGGGTCCATCGGGTTCGGGTTGGGTCTGCCAAATTAGACCACCACTCACCTCTACTATGTACCTCTTACACGGTGCAATATTTGACCCTACGCGCCCCAATTGATTTTTTGCTGTCCCTCAATGTCTGAGATGAGTAGGTGAAGGATTAGCGCCGCAGATAAGGGGGCATCGTTTACTCGAGTGTTTACTCTGGCTTATTTGATTCAACCTAGGGCTACGATAATAGGATATGAGGCAGGGTGACAATTGCAAATTGCCAATCACATAGTCAGAATTACTCCCCAAAATACATAATAGGCCTATATTGCTAGTAGAGTATGGCAGAGTGGTAATATACTTAAGGGGTACCCATTTCAACAATACCATGCTCTTTACAACACAATACCCCACCATCTCAAATTGTCGTGTGTCGCAGGAACCATTATCAGTACCGTACCTATTTACAGTTTGGTTATCAATCAGTACAATCAATTAATCAAAATATGGATACTGTATATCATCAAGTGAAAAATAAAACGGTTTTTCACTTTTTCCCAAAACCTATAAATGTGACGTACAATATTTTGACTTGACGGTGACGTTATGAATTTATGCTACCTTGCTCAATAACACATGGAAGTCGGATATGACAGGATTGGGAATTGAACCCATCACATATCACATATGTGCCAGGGTTTGAACCCATGACTATCATTACAAATCAGATGCGCTTTTGACAAAATTACCATACTTGATACTGAAATATCAACTTTCCTAATAAGACTGTATTATTAATGAAAATTCATCTCAATAGAGATATTTCAAATGTGTTATATAAATGTCACACTTTTTTCAAGTGGAAAAAATGCCGCACACGTCTTGTTTTTTTTTGTAATCCATAATGTATGATTAACATGCAAGTATTTTTTGCAGTATGCAGTGTGCATATAATATGAGTCAACGCTGCAAGTACATCTTAACTTTAAGGTTTCACTGCTGCAGCAATGACATATTTTTATGGTTATTAATGTTTTTGAGAGGCGTAATATTTCACGATAAGGAATTGTAAGGTTTCTACATTATATGAATGGCATGGATCACGTCAATAAAATGTTCTTTCCTTGAATGTACTCTATTTTTTCTATTTTTGTCTAATTATTTCATTCAGTTGTTTTTGTAGAACGGTATAATTAAAATATAATATTACAGTTACAAGTTTAATATGACCTAGCATTTTTTAAATAATTATATGAGTATAAAATATTAATATAATATGACATACATGAAGCATTAATCATGATATATAATTTCTCTACTCACATTCTAATGGATTTTGTTTTAAATAAAAGATTTTGAAAAATATGATAATGTTGCCTAATTATATATGGAATTCGTTTGAACTCAAGGATAAACTAGAGTAGCATTTATGCTTCTATATTTAGTAGTAGTAGTAGTAGTAAACACAGCTGTTAGTGTTAAAAATACCTTGCAAATTAGTAGTACATGTGCGTATACTGACGTAAAGCTCACGTACCTATGTCTACGACAAATATAGCCGTCTCGAAATAGTCTAAATAAAGCACTAGGCCTACATACGTTAAATCAGCTAAATGAATAAAACCATGACTTACTGTGGTGTGTTGAAGACTGCATAGACCATGTGTGATCGGTTGCCACTGTTGTATGTAGACATGTAATTAATTGCCTTGCCCATGGACACTTTATGTATGTATAATACTGTAGAACCATAACTTACTGTGGTGTGTTGAAGACTGCATAGACCATGTGTGTGCGTTTGCCACTGTTGTATGTGGACATGTAATTACCTTGCCCATGGACACAGCGATTGTGCTGCAGTTACCGTCACACTTTAGATGTACATACAATAAAACCATGACTTACTGTGGTGTATTGAAAACTACATAGACCATATGTGACCGGTTGCCACTGTTGTATGTAGACATGTAACTTCCTTGCCCATGGACACCCACACTATGCAGCAGTTACACATTGCATGACAATAAAACCATGACTTACTGTGGTGTGTTGAAGACTGCATAGACCATGTGTGACCAGTTGCCACTGTTGTATGTAGACATGTAAATCCTTGCCCATGGACACCCCCAATGTACAGTTACTGTTACACTGTCATACTTTACATGTACAATAGAACCAAGACTTACTGTGGTGTGTTGAAGACTGCATAGACCATGTGTGATCGGTTGCCACTGTTGTATGTAGACATGTAATTTCCCTGTCCAAGGTCAGAAACAGACTCTGTAAATGAAACAATGAGAATATTATGTTGATGAACGTCAATAGGCCTAACATATTATGCAAGTTATTGATGAGTCTGATCCTCCGTCTTATGACATTAGACACACACTCCCTGGCAAGACAAATGACCAGTGGGAGTCAAGTGAAATATTCCTGTCATCTAGAGCTGACGTGTGATATGGGTGGTTTTCTAGCCGATATAAATATCCTGTCTTTTTTCTGTCTGATTTTGGATTGGTATATCTATGAAAAATTGGTATGTATGCCGTTATGTATGATATGATGTAAACTATGTATGCTATTATGTAAAGGCGCACTAGTACATTAGACTGATCACAGATGTCCCAGATTTGGGTCCAAGTGTAAGGAAAAAGCTAAATAAATAGATTCTGAAGCTTATCTCGGTTCTTAGTGCATAGTGGATCAATGTAGCAGATGCATGACAGCCTGAGTAGGATAAAAAGGCATATCCGAGGTTATCATGTGGATGATACACAAAGCAACACATGCATCACGTGACCACATGGTTACCACCTCCAAGGAATATGTATTTTACTTGCTGTTACTGTTAATTCTGCTACAAGACTAATATGCAGTAATAATTAACCAAGAAGACACTTACGAATTTCATCAAAATAAAACGGGTATTCGCCGGGAATGGAACAGTTGAGGCGAGACTTGAAGTATGAGGTGAACGAATCTGTAAGGATCACCTTTCCTCCCTGGTCATTCTTACACACTCGTGCAACTCGCGAGAATATCGTCTGTAACAACATGGGTATTATGATATTGGATGATGTAGACAGCTATAAAGAATTTCAGAAATATGTGAATTTATACACCACAAATGTTACAATGCACATGACTACGTGTTTGAGGTGCTGAACAGGGTGGGCCAAATCTGGATACAGCCAGAAGATTTGCCTGGAGGGTTTTTGTTAAAATTAAAAACTCCATAATTTTGTCATCTTTCCAAGATGCCGTACCTTGTTAATCGCTGTCAATCTATGCCGATCACACAATTATTATCATTTTATCAGTACAAAAAGTATGTCAGAGGTACAAAGTACAATCACACCGATTCATACTTCAGTTGTTGTGTAATAAAATAGTAATATTTGTTTAAAACATTGTAAACACTAAACAATTTAATACAGTGGACATCAATTTTTATCAGTCATATTTACTTAGGTGATAATCGCATGATGTCACCTGAGCAAAAGCATTGCCGCTGTGCAAGATACAGATACTATACATTGAACACTATGTACATGGCTTCAAAATGGACGGCTATTTTAGTTATACTGTAGTAAGTGTTATAATACACATAAAGTTACAAAGTCAAGATGTTTTGACCGTTAACACCTGGCTTTTGTGACTTTTTAACCATTTTTTCAAAGCCATATTTACTCTATATTTTGGTTTGATACATGCATAGCCTACTGTACTATGAACCAGTAAGATATAGGCTACTGTATATCTGTATCACACTAGTCAATACATTAAGACACAAATTTTCTGTCAATGCAATTTTCTGTCAAAATGATTTTTCCGCTAATTATCTACCGTAATAATAATCCAATTAAATCTGGAACGTCCTGATTTAATTATACTTTTGTGAGAAATAAATTGGTTAAATAAATAGTGAAATGTTGTCACAACTCAGTCAAACATGTCACTTGGAACGTCGAAGTTCATAGCTTTTGTATAGATATATTTATTATTTCAATAAAAGAACATTTACATGGATTAAATAAACATAAAAAAACTGGGTGATCAATTATAATTATGTCAGCCGACAGCCATTTTACCAGGTGATTTTACAGGTCACGTATGCCGCTATGCGGCTGTTTATCGATGCATACCAATAAGTAACTCTCATTTTCTATTTAAGGCTTTGTATGGAAAATTTGCAGATTTCTACCTTCTTTTTACATAATGTCTGTGTAGATTGTAGACATACATATTGGTAAATAGCTCAGTCGGGAGCGTGTTGGATTTGTAATCCGAAGGTCAGGGGTTCGAATCCTGACCGGTGCTGATAGTTTGAGAGATTGTTGTGCACATACAAATCGTCATTTTTACGAGGCATGCGACTGGTAATACCACATGGTATTTAAGCAGCACTAAAACACCTTACTTTCAAGCATTGTAGCTGTACATAGCATGTTCCTTACTTACCCAACCCGCATGCTGATTTACAGCTGTATGTACTGAGGCTATATGCTTACGCTGCCTTGCGTAAGGAACATGGATAGCCACGTCAGCCAGGTCCGGTAATAGAACTGTCAGATCAGTGCCTGAATCTAAAACTTACAAATTGGACGTTCTCCCGACAGATCTATTTGGCCACTAGAAGAGTAGAGTAATGTAACATACGGGCTTACCTTCCCACAATTTGTGTGCTCAATTCCAATTTCACGGAAGAAAAAATACACCTTATCTTGGTAACTGAAAGACTTGACGAAATTCGGCTCTGGGGGAGAAAAATATACAATAATTGTAGTCTAAAATAAAATTAAATGACAACGTAGTCATCACTTCTCATATGAAGTAATATGAGTACATGTTATGAACCGGGCCAATACGATGTGGAGTTTGAATTTACAGTAAGTAGATGAGACGCCATATACAATCAAAGTCTGTCCTCGTCATGCTGTTTTTACACGAAAAGTTTGCTCTATGCAGACGCTTAGTGGCCGAGACACGACTAGTTAACCGATGAAAAGGTGCCTTCAAAGTACAGGAACACTGCACACAGCAAAGTATGTACTGTATTTTAGGGCAGTGTGTATAAAATATTGACATAATTATATTATTTAAAGTTTTACAATAACAATATCATGCGATTTAGTAATTCAGCTACGATTACTCGATCAATCACTCATAGTCCCATTATCCCTCATACAATCATCTGCTCATTATTATTCCAGAAATAATTATGCTAAATTTACGAGTATATAGTCTTTCTAAAAATTCATAAAAACTTTCCATTTCCATCACTACTTTAGTTCGCCGATGTCGCATACAACTCCTACACGAGCAACTCCTTGATCGTCTTCCACCAAATGTCCCCGCATGCCATACAGAACCGACCCATGTCCAGAACCGCCCCACCTCCCGGATAGCACTTCCCCGAGGACGCCCAGTCGCCCACATGCCACCTGGTCTGCTCAACTATCCACCATACAACCCTTACAAGAACTTATGTGGTTGGCTGAAGACAGACTGAGTTTCCGGGATTTGTGGTGACTATGGTCAGTCGTCACGCGACGACTTCGCGAGGAAAAGTAAGTAAAGTAAGTAGCCTACAGTAATAATTTTGTAATGAAATGAAAGACTCACGATTTAGGACAGTGGAGTCTTTCGGCACTGTGATGAGATCACTTTTGTCTCTAAAGATGAGGAAGTTTTGACCAATGAAATCCACCGATGTCCCCGAGAACATGCGCCCATCTGAGAACAAAACGTAACATGACGTAGATGAAAATTAAATATGGTACTTAATAGCCTACTTATATATAAAGATACTTCTCAATCCATTAAAAAATAATAACAGTTATAAAACTATAAATTTTATTGTATTGAAACTTTTAAGTTTAAATAATTATAGTTTCAGCATAATTTTGGTATAGTTTCAGACACAGTATACAATACATAGTATAGTTTTGGCATAGTTTTGGTATAGTTCCAGAAAAATTTATACACTTCACTAACGTCTTAGTAGAGTTTCTGAAAAATTGGTGTTTCAGTAAAGTGTTGGTAAAGCTTCTAGTAAATTTAGACCTTTGTATTTTGTTACAAGTTTCTGAGTCTTTGGTTCAATTTCCTTTCCGCTAATTATGAGCATCGGTATAATTTCGCTAAAGAATTCAAATCCTTGTATCAACCCAACTTTACCTATGAACATCTTACAAATCTCATCTAACAAGCTTGCTTATAACAGCAATATATGTCCTCACTGATAACTAACTTCTAAGGCGTGTCGCTTAAGTTCTGACGATCAAGATATCCTCACTCTTGAATGCAAGGCCATCATAATGAGCGATTTCTTTTGAACTCTGTATGATCAAAAGATCGTGACCACTCAATCTTCATCTTAATTAATACAAGCGCAATGGCAAGGACATACCCATGGCTGTTGGCTAAGACAGACATCGAAAACTAGGGCTAGCCACAGGGTTCACACTGGGTACAAAACTATTTGTGCCAGACTCTGTGCCAATCTAATTTGTGTTGTGCCAATATCAATTTTCATGTGCCTGATAACTAAACGAGTTCATATAATTTTAAGTAATTTGGAGTTAATAAAGAATAACTTGTGGATGAACAGTCAAGGAAATTTAAATGCCAAAGTAGTTTTTTTACATGGCACGAAATGAGCGGGTAGTGTGAACCCTGGCTAGCCGGGAACAGGGTGGCATAGGCCTATTACTGGATGGTGGGATGACATCCAACATGCCACGAATCTCAGCTTATCGAAAGCAGTCATGAAAAATTGTTGGAAAACACCTGAGTTCTCTGTTGAGGTCAAACAATAGGTCGCTGGTGCGGATCCCGCTGAGGCATCTATTATTTCAGGAAAACATGCAATAGAGGTGATTCTGATTTTAAGAAGCCATGGCTATATGACAGGATGGTCCGACTATGATGATGAATAGCCTATAACTATAGATATGGAAATTAGTATTCGTCCAGTTGTTCAACATATTGAAATTTATAAAAACTGGACTAACTTGTTAAACAGTCAACGTTTCGATAGCGTCTCGCTATCTTGGTCACTACTCTGACTGATCCACTGGTCTCGTCACGTCTGGTTGCGAAAAGGTGGATCAGTCAGAGTAGTTACCAAGAGAGCGAGAGGCTATCGAAACGTTTACTGTTTAACAAATTTCAATATGATGATGAATGATGATGAATACCGTAGCAATTAAAACAAGGTGTGTCCAGAACGCATAATGAAATTAAGGATAGGCAGTGACATTGATGTTTCATTTATTGGGCATGTCGCTATACTAATTCATGTATATGTAGATATTTCATTGCAAGAGTTTTAGTAAATAAATATTTTTCTACAGAACTGACGATACATCACAATGTTGTAGCAATGTAGCTATCTTTTTAGTTTTTACAGCGTCGTACATCTTGCGTGTATAGAAGATTATTATCCCATGAAATATAACCCGTCCAAAACTCAACGAAGCGTGTTCGATGAATTTAACTTGTGCTTAACCTGTGACATGTGCAGGCAAAAACAGCACATATCCCACATATTACATTCACGTACAATAGGTTTATTGTAAAACATCACGATATAAAATTGTCCTAACTACCTAATGGAAAATTTTTGTAAACTATATTAGCAGTTTTTATGCTCAGTTTTTAGCTGTCAAAAATCAGTTTAGCTTCGGGCGTATACCACATATCTCGATTTCAATGCACTTGTTCATTATAACGATTTAATGGTGAATATATTTAAATTTTAACTGTCAACATATTTAAATTTATAGACTGGATAGCCTATTTCAAAATTCAAATATAGAATAATTATAATAATTTGTCACGATGTCTTATAAGTGAGTCGATATATGGGTAGGTCTACCGATCGAATGATAGATCACCTTCGGAAATTGATTTATAAAAGGCATACTGTCAGAAACAAATTGTGATATAGTTTATATACGGTACATTTACCATCGACAATAACAAGATATTGATGATGGTGTTGTAGTGATTTTGAATACATTATAGAGTTATACCATATACACAAATGACTTGAAATCAAGCAGGTGTATCATTAAATACAATAATGAAATGATGAGAACAAATTTTGTGCGTAAAGTAATGACAATGCATCCATCTATGGACGCGTCGGATAACTCAGTCGGAAAACGTTCGCTTTGTAAACAGAAGGTCATGACTCATGAGTTCAAAACACGGTGTTGCTGATCGGCGCGGAGTGTTGCTGATCGGACAGGGTGTGGGTTCAATTCCAAAACCAAACTATCCGTGTATCCATTAGGTACGTAAGGCAGCATAACCATAGCCTCAGTGAACACAGCTGAACATGAGTATGGGTGAATGTTTCAATGGTGACATGAGAATTTGAGTTGGGTAAGTGTGTAAGGGCCTAAGGGGCATGCTGTTGCCGTATGGCTGATGTACTTATACAGTGATGTATAGTAAATACATAGTATATGTAAAGACATAATTATGGAATGACGTCTCGTTCTACACATACTGTCCAACAGTCACTTGTGTCCACTAAAATGATTATAGCTACATCACTCTAATGATCTACAAATAACATCATACCTGTATAGGTAAATGTAGTATTGTGAGTGGGGTCGTACGGACACCGTCCCGTACCCATTTCTGTATGACCAGCTGTCAATGATGTCTCATCCTCCACATATGTCCGACACTCTGGGTTGAAGGCATTGGTTCCACACACGAAAATAGAACCGTCATGCTTCCGAAGCAATACTCGTATGTAGTTTTGACAGTCGTGCTGAAATGGAAGGATGAAATTCAATGTTTGTGTTAGATTTTACATTTATGAAATCACTGTACATTTGTAGGTTGAACTAGATTAGCAACTAGAGGCACTCTAGGGGCATGTCAACCTACTAATTTAGATGCCATACCAGTCATGTACACTGGGGATTTCAGCCATGGGTTACACTGTAAAGCAGAAGTAAAGTGTCACATTTCTACAGCACACTTTTGGACATCTCCATATCCGACAACTGTTGGTATACATTATTCCCACCCAGGACAAAAATCGTGCCCTTTACATTTCACAATATCACACAGCCTTATTCCCCAACCAATGCTAGATGGTCACACGAGATGCCTTGCCTAAAGACACTGCGGAGAATAAAATAGATAAAGTACAATTTTATTGTCCCGGCCAGGAACCTATCACCTCACACTAGAGTCCAAGGCGCTACTGGAGCGGCACTTGTATCGCGTCTAAACTGAAAATAAGCCAGACGTGTCAAATATAACGATAGGTTGTTTCTTCAAATTATTATGAAATAACATATAAAAGGAATTTTGCGGTACCGGGATGTATAATTTGAATCGTGAACAAACATATTGCCATAATATAATTTGCTGCACAATGGAGACTAGAAGTTCGAGAAATTGATGTTGAAAAGACTCGTTTTTGGTATAGTGTGTGTACAAATATTGCAAAATCTAGCAAACATTACAAATGCAAACTCACAAAGTAAAAGGGTCATTGGACCATTGATATTGAGAAAAGGATGGTTGTATATAAAATGTATGCTCAAGAATGTCACGTAGGATATCGGTTAATCTGATGAAAATACATTTGGCAAATTGAATAGAATGAATAGACTCATCTCAAATTGCCAGGTTGTACCAACTGTGTCAAGTGTATTTAACATTTATCGTGTACAATCTATACAGACGATTTCTTCTTTTTTAAATCAGTCAAAGTTGATATTTTTAGATATATTGATATCAGCCGGTAAATGAATGCATTGTCGGTACGTCGTTATATTGTAATATTGTAGTTCAAGTCATTTACGATGATAGCACAATCAACAACCCTCATAGACATCAATTTTAACATCTCAATACAAAAATCGACAACAATCAGATGGTCACTTAGCACCGTTTACACCGTGCGACATCTAGCTCATTTGCAGTCAATCTCCGATAATGAACCACTAAAAGTGGATAAAAGCGACAATAGAAGCCGTCACAATAGCGCAAAGGGAAAACAGAAATGAACAACCAACCATTGAGCGACAGTCGACTGAATAGACAACTGCGATCAGACAATACACAGTCAGTGATTGACAACAGAGACCTCGTGACTGACAATAGAGTGAATAGACTAGCTCGGTCAATTGATCGTAAACGTAAAGAGACGTTCGATAAGTCTATTG
>WNLI01160223.1:0-14860 GCA_025802215.1 Wirenia argentea | reverse complement strand
GGCTCAAGTATTGTTATTGATCTTACATAAATGGACTGTACATAGTAAATTCATAGCACTGATTACAATAATAATACAATATTGCAATCATGCTACGACACGTCGGCACTTGATATAGAGGGGGTTATACACTGATTTAAATGACCAAAGTAATAATGAATGCAGAATTAACATACTGCTATAGAAGTGTAATATGTAGACAACATGCTGTTATAGAATTGTGCTGTGTTGACTACATGCTGCTATCCAAGCATAGTGTAGTACATTAATACTTTAATAGACGTGTAAAACCCATTAACGCATTTGCCTATTAGAATCGTCAGGCTATACAATAGTGTGCAGCCATGAAAAGTTATGTAGACTTTAAGTGTGCACTGTTGGATCCAAAATAGATTACATTCGATAGTTGAATAGTGTACATTCAGTACATCAATCAATCAACCAATAAATCAATCAATAAGTCAATCATGGTAACGTTATTATATATAGTTGTCCAATTGCAATTAAAATATACACATACAAATATCTAATACACAAAAATTTGTCCCTGGATAAATCGATCAGACGTATCTGATCTATTAGAAGAATAAATCTAGACAAGTAGACATCTAAAAAAACTAGACTTCAATGTAACAAATGTCCACACTTACCCTCTTCTACATCACTGAGAGACTTGTGGATGGCGTTTAGTCGGCTCTCGGTACGCTTTTTGTCCTCTTCCACCTCCTCTAGTTGTGTCGCGAGACATTTGGTCTGGGCAATGGCGTCATCCTACGAATGAAAAAATGTTGTAGAGAGCAATATAGAAACAAATAAAAATTGGTATGTGGTGTTTAGGCCGCGTTCGGTGCGCTTTTTGTACAGTGCAACCTCTTCTAGTTGTGTTGCAATACATTTCGTTTGAGCCATAGCGTCATCCTACGAATGAAAATGAAATCATGTAGAGACAAATGTCTTGGTCAGTTGCCATGTTTTTTTTCAGCCTAGACTGTACATTTTATTGTAATGTCGATAATACAATGAAGAATCTTTATTTTATTCTAATTGCATCAAATCATCTCAAAGAAAGTAGCAATATTGTTGAGCATCAGATTTGTAATCAGAGAGTCATGGGTTTGAATTCATATCATCCCCAATCCGACAGGTCGTGGGTTCAATTCCCGAATCAAGTTATCTGTGTATCCTTGGGAAAGGCAGCATACCATAGGCAGAAAGGCTGACTTCACAACATCTTTGATATGCATCGATGTGTAAAAAACACAGTAGCAAAAAAATTCATTGAAAATAATAGACAAAAAACCCAAAATTACTAACTCGTTCACGTTCAGCGTAGGCCATCTGCGAAACGAAATCACGTAGGGCGAGTCGCACGGCCTCTGGGTCCACGTCAGAGGGAAGGATTTGGGAGACGTCCCCTCCACGAGTGGGGGACGCGTTTCGGGAGGTTATGGCGCGTTCAGGGGAGCCGGTGCGGGGGATGGGCGTGCCTGCGCCGTCGGTGGTCGTCGTGTAGGTGTTTTCAAAACCTGTGGGTGAGGTAAAGTGTGGGTTAGGGGTGGAGATGTAAGAGGGAGGGGAGGTGTTAAGTCAGAGATAGAGGTATTATAGGAGGTGATATACAGTATGATTGGGGAGCCTGTAGTACAGGCCCTGTACCATGGATGGGAGTACCTGCGCCATCGCTGGTCGTAGTGTGTTTTCGAAACCTGTGGGTGGATGGATGGGGTGGGAAGAGGAGTGGGTAGAAGAGAGGGAGGGGAGATATTAGCTCAGAGAGAGGTGTTATGGAGGTGATGGTGCATTCAGGGGAACCAGTGCGGGGGATAGGGGTGCCTGCACCGTCGGTGGTGGTCGTGTAGGTGTATGGGGGGGGTGGGTTAGAGGGGGGAAGAGGAGAGGGGTGTTACGGGAGGTAATGGCATGTTCAGGGGAACCAGTGCGGGGGATGGGGGTGCCTGCGCCGTCGGTGGCTGTGGTGTAGATGTTTTTGAAGCCTGTGGGTGAATGAGAATAGGTTAGAGGTGGGAGGAAGATGAGATTGGGGAAGTGTAACGTCAGGAGTAGGTGATACAGGAGGCAAAAGCGAGGGTGTACTTGTGGAATTACGATTTGAACAAACTTGAATCTCAGACCAAATTTCGCGGACAAGATACGATGTATGCCAACAGTTGGCAAATTATACCTCAGCATACGAGAAAGGGTAAAATTAATGTGAAGAAGTGTTAAATTGTTGAGATGGATATGCGAATGACGCACAATATATGCCAGCAGATAACAAAAGATCGGCATTTAAACTAGACGTAATTTGTGTAAACCAACCTTTAGTAGGCGAGTTAGGGCGACTTCGGCGAGGACTGGGTGTGCGGGCTCGAGTGGGGCTCTGTGATCGGGGTCGTGTCGGCCGGAACCCTATTGTCCGACGCAGGCTTGACGCGATGCTACTCAGCTTGAATTCCACATCTCTCTTTGTGCCTGAGGAAATATGTGGCATTGTTAGGTGAGAGTATGGATATGTGGCATTGTTAGGTGAGAGTATGGATATAATTGCCAAATTATGGTCACACTCAGTAACTTCACGGTTTAATACGATATAGTAGATTCAAAGTCACACTCGTATTAACAAAAATGAAAGCCACAACTTTTGCTAAAAATGGATCTCTGATAAAAAATAACCTGAAATAGCTTTCGTCAAACAGATTACACATCATGTCAGGAACAAAATTGAATGACGGATGGGCAACAGCAAATGCCCATACTCTGGAGTGTATTACAGTAGTTGTAAATCAATAGGTTATATTCTACGTAATCTACGAATCCCAAATGTACAATTAGCAGCAAGCCAGTAATATACAAATAATGCTACATAAAAAATAAATAAATAATAGATTTGTGGCATTTACAAACCAGTTTTTCATTCACCTAGATGAATTGCCTTCACCACGACTAAGGACGTCCATCTCGTCAATTGTATTGTCATGCTTAAAAACTGATAAACCCGTACCTTCCAATCGAGCAAGTGTCATCTCCAAAGCATTAACTCGTCCCTCGGCACCGCTTAGTTTAAGTTTCAACTCAGCGATTTCCGCGTTGGCATTCTCTAGATCGTACGCCAAGTTTGTGCGCTGTTCGTCGAGACGTTTTTCATTACGTCGTGCATCCTCGAGGGTGAGGTGGAAATCCTTCTCCTTCACACGTCCTGGAAATGATAATTATTTAGATTTTTATGTACATAAACATGACATATGTTACTATTATAGTCTCACTAATTACTTGTGATTATAATGTTAATTGTGTAATAAGTATGATATCAATATCATTTGTATGTGATTAAATCATAAATCTTGAACTATAGTTTCATTATCTAATGTTCTTGCATCATGGTGTTATTTGTAAATATGTGTACTTCTGGTAAATTTCCTGACATACGATCAGGTAATAAGCCTACTCCCTTGAACATTATGCGCACAAGAAAATCAAGACAATATAATATACAATAGACATGGCATAACACAAACACAAGATTTGCAGATGACACGATATAAGACATAGGATATGTGCATACTCAGAAGTTTGTTGATATACTCTCATTCCGAGGATCACGTCATTGCTCAAGCCTATAAGTAGGATTACAAAAACCTTACATTTGTATATTATTCATTATAGTATTGTCAAAATTACTGTTTCCCCTCGTAAAATCTTAATTTCTCAACTTAATTTTACAGTACATACCTTCTTCCATAGATTCAGCGAGTTTGCGTTGTACGTTAGCGATTTCCTTGCGGAGAGCTTCACGGCTCGCTTCGGTTTCCACAACCTTCTGTTTAAGGTCAAATGAGGTCCTCCTGCTTTCCTCCTCTCGTTCCTCATCTCGAGCCACGCGAGTCTGGAGGTCGTTTACCTCCTTTCCTAGTTTGGTCCTCTCTGCGTCCAACTGTGAACATACATACAGTTTTGATACTATGATGCCAAAACAAGAGGTGAAAAGAGATCTCATCTCTGGCCACTCGAGTTTGGAGGTCGTTCATCTTTTTTCCTAACTTGGTCCTCTCATCATCCAACTGTGAATATAAACATACAGTACGGTAGTTGGTTTACAAAAGAGCTCAAAAGTGCTTCTCTCCTAATACCTAGCTACTTGAGTCACAAAATCATTTACCTCCTTTCCTAACTTGGTCCTCTTTGAATTCAACTGTAAAAACACATACCACCATCATAAAAAGATGGCAAACAAGAGGTGGAAACAGACGCCCCTCTCACCTCATACCAAAATCAAAATAGTTCAGAACCTTTCATAGCTTAGTTCTCTCACTATCTCAACCTTTTTGTATGTTATGTCCCGTATTATGTCTTGAGTACTCTAAGCGGTCGACATTTTACTTGGTATTTCAAGGTGTGCACAGTAATCAGCTTATCTAAGAGGAAGACGCATTGCCCAATGATGTATCAAACACATGTAGCATAAAATTTCATAAGCATGAAATGATGGGTTTAGGAAGTATTTCCTCTGTGAGCTAATTGTGTGCGAAATAATGACAATTTGAATTTTGGAACTAAAAAATAAAAAAGGATATTTTCAAACAACTTCCTATGTGTTTTCACTTTTAAAACCTCAAACGCTCACCTGTTTGATATGACGACGGAGCTCCTGAAGCTCACGTCGTGCCTCCAATCTAGCCTTCTCCACCTCACGAAGGTTCATACGAAGGTCGTTGGCCTCCTTCTCTACGCCGGTCTTTTGCTCCTCCAACACTGTAATGAAACATAGCTGTGTGAAAAAGTGTTTGACAGCAGTAACAAAATATCTAAATTACATGATATACTCGTATTAGTCAAAAGAATTTGAAACAAAATCTAATATTGAATAATTTTATCAGGTACAGTAGTATAAAACAAAAAGGTCCAATTTTATTTACACTAGGCCTACCTAAATGTTATACGATGGGCATCTATAATCTCCAAGTTCATACAAGTTTGAAGTAGTGTAAATATAAATCCAAATTACCCCAAGCCATTGATACAAGGTTAGCAAACAGCCTAATCCAGTTATCCACCAAAGACTTCATGATAACTGCATTGTCCCGATTCAATATTACAGTGGACATTTCATTATGCGCCATCTCTTAGACAAGCCAAATTTGTGGGCGGTAAGTGAAGTGGCGGATAAAGTGAGGCAATAACATTACAGTAATAAGTAAAGAAATGTGAATATGGTGGCGTTAAGTGGGGTTGGCGAAGGATATAGGTGGTGGATAGCTGAGGACTCAATGTACAGTAATTTCTCAGATATTTCATCGGGTCTAAACTCTCAAAATTGCCAGGGCGTTGAATTATCTGAAATTACCATCCTTTGGAAAATAAAATTAAGAATTTTGTTTTCGTCATAATTGATCAATAAGATTGTCCATGGCCATTGTATTGATTAAATGTTGCAAGTATTTATGTTAAAAATAAATTATTAGTACAATTTGAGTACTTTTTCACAATAAAAAAAAAATTACGACTTGATGTTGAAAACCATATAGGGCGTTGAAATAAGTGAAATTCAGTTGCCTGAAAATGGGGCACGGTTGAATTAAGTGGGTAATGAAATATCAGGGAAATTACCGTATTGTGCATAAAATTTGCATACTAGTCACGAGTGATCACTAAACCATCCTCCCTAAAAATCATAATCTGGGAATTCCAACACAGAAACTCATTAATAAATTTTAACACAGAAACTCATTAATAAATTTTAACACAGAAACTCATTAATAAATTTTAACACAGAAACTCATTACCTAATAAAATTGAGCAAAAAATTTTCATTAGTAATTAATAGTAATTATACATTTTCTCAAGCAATACTAATTCCCATCTTGTTAGGTACATATTGTTATACTGTATAGTATTTTCCATAAGCCTAATGTACGTACCAGAAATCTTCTGCTTGGCGTCCTGTAGGGCTCGATTCAGCTCCACTTTTTCACCCTCAACCTTTTTCACCTTTCCACGAAGTTCATCGGCCGTCTTCCCGACCGCCTCCTTCTCGTGCACTTCGTCGTTCACCGTGCGCTTCAGGTCCAGTATGTTCTTACGCATCAGTTCTTGTTGCTCCTCGCCTGTTGTGGATATATTTTTTTATAAAATAATAATAGTGAAGATGGAACATCCCCACATGATCCTAGTGTGGTGTGTGTTAAGTGTGACTCATTTCAAGAGTGAAAGTAAAGTAATATGTACATTAATTTTCAACGCAGCATTTTTTGATGTCCCTATCCATTAAATGTCAGTTTATAATACGTGACTATGCTAGTAAACCTGCCCGTGTGTTGCAACATATATCTAAATGCATATAAACATGTAGAGTGATCAAAAGTTAGATGGTATCATGGTGGGGAAACCAGAGCTCAGAGACAAAAACACCAAATGTGTCAACTAAATTTGCCAGATGCTCCTTTAGCAATGAGGTTGTTACCACAACTAGGGCTAAATGCCTTACCCATGGACATTCAAACCACACAAGAAAATCACTACACACGGTCAGTCGCAATGCAGATGTGCAGCCACAAACTTTAGATTAGCAGGTGAATACTATACCACTGAGCCTACACATGATATACAAAAGATATAGCCTATTTTAGTATCTAGATATTTTTTACACATATACATGGACGTCGGTAGAGCGCATATTTTCTTTTAGGCAGCTAACTGATCATATAATAACATATAATTAGAAATTTACCTTCACGAATGGCTCTGTTGGCATCAAGAAGTTCACGGCGCAGATTTTCCCGCCCTTCTTCCGCCATCTTGAGTTGGACTCGTAGTTCGTTCACTTCCTTTACTGCAGCCTCTCTTTGACGCACCAGCTCGTTGATTTGATTGGATAGATCCTTGACCTCTTTCTCATGGGCAATTCTGATTGGTGGATGGAAATTAGATCATGTTAGAGTACGTTACAATATATGTGACATACCAATTTGTTAATTTTAAAGATCGTTAATCTTTCAGGTTGGATATTGTGATTGGTAGATAGAAATTTGAATATTATTGATTATTATTGGGTAATTTAGGTTTAAGAAAGGCTTCTCTGCTCTACTAGTGATATTTTTAGCTCCATTAAATTTGTCCTGCGAACAGGTTCATTAAGCCGGTGTAATATATGTTACCGTATACATATTAGTTTATGATTAGTCCAACGATTAGAATATAATATGTACAGTATCACTAGACATGCAGCTAAATATAAATCACATTCATTGTCAGGATGATGTAAAAAAATAGTCACATTTGATTGGTGCATGGAAGTAATGATTGCATTTGATTGGTGTAACTGAATACCTACCCAGCTTCATCAAAACTTTGTCGGACCATCCTCAGCTCCGATTGCATGGCGTTCATCGTTTGTTTATCCTGTTCCTGGCGAGCATAATACTCTCGTTTGATTCGTTCGTTCTCTGCCATTTGACCACCAAGATCGTGCTGAGAGTTCAACAGACGTTCCTGGATAGTGATCTTCTCTTGCTCCAGCAGTGAAAGCGCCTGTGAGGAGATGGTTCGGTTAGTGAAATATGTAATAAAGGTTAATGACCTACAATAAGTATTTAATATTTCAATCAGGAAATTAGCCGGCGAAATGGCACGACTATAAGTTTTTTTCTAGCAAAACATTACTTGGGTTAAATGGGAATTTAATAATCTTTAACGATAAACAGAATGGATGAAATAGGGCTAGGAGAGTTATGGATATGAATGGCTGGAAACACAGTAAGAGCAAAATCAAATTAGGATAGAGCTACAGACACTGGCAGATAAATCCCCCACTGATTTTTTTCCAGTTTACCGGTATTCATTTATGTGCGCACAAATGGTTTCACTCGTGGAAGTGAGCTCCAATAGCCCCCAAAACCCCAAATCTAACATCTCCCTATACGCCCCTCTCCTTTTTTCAACCTCCTTCCACAGAGAAAAATATGCAGATCCAACCCCCTCCCAACAAAAATCCCAGTGCCGCTCCTGAAACGAGACGAACTCTTGCGCTAAGTGATACATCAAAAAGCATACGAAAGTTGTTAAATATAAAAAAGGAACATACAAAAAAAATTCATAAAATGCTTGAATGTGATGATACTACATGTTTCTAACCTGTTGTTTATCGTGCTCAGC
Organism: Wirenia argentea; assembly: GCA_025802215.1. NCBI lineage: Eukaryota > Metazoa > Mollusca > Solenogastres > Pholidoskepia > Gymnomeniidae > Wirenia > Wirenia argentea. The sequence goes on along the minus strand of WNLI01160223.1, from coordinate 6,712 downwards.
CATAATGAGTTTATCGTCACGGTCTCGCTGTGTGGCAGCCAGCTCGGTCGTTAGCGCCTCTCTCTCGCGCTCCCTCTCAGATTTCATCTCGTCTCGCTCGAGATTGTTTGCATGGACAATTTCTGCCACCTCATTTTCGTGTTCGGTCTGAGCTTTGACCTGGAATCGTAATGAATAGTTTTTGGTTGATTAGTTGGTTGATTAGATGATTGATTGATTGATAGTTCAGTGGACTGGTTGTGTTGTTTCACATTTCATTTTATCTTGCACAAGATTATTGCCATGGACAATTTTGGAGAACTGTTTTTGAATTATGTTTAGGTATGGTCTGTGACAATTTTTGTTTAAATTAATTATTTAGTTCTTGGTTACAGTAGTCGGTTGAATGATTTCTCGGTATAGATTATTGGGACTATTGGTGTGGACAATTTTTTGCGACCTTGGTTTGTTTAGGCTATGATAGTTTTTTAGTGGTTAATTGATGGTTTAGTTGATTATGATCATTTGGTAGAGTTAATGAATATGTAGGTGAGACGATTGAAGGATTAGTTGAATGCTTTCATCTCATAGGCTACCACAGATTTTTAAGTAGATGTTTAGCAAACAAACTAGTATAGTACTATAGTTGGGTATGAGACAGCAATTGAAATAGAACTGGAAATATATTATCCACGTATTCCCATCATTATCAAGCAAACTTTCGCCATGGGCGTTTTCTAAGGTTCTCATTGATGATTTTTGAAATCTAAATACGACATCATCATGGAAATGGGAGGAGGCATCACCATGGTGGAAATAAAATGATTTTTTCCCAAATGAATAGATAGTTTTGGCTTTAAACTTGAAATGTTGTAATGATACACATTGATATCCATACCTTATCGCGGGCGAGCCTGTCCACATCCTCAGCATGGGCTTGTTTTTCCTGTGCGAGTGCGACACTCAGATCCTGCTCCACCTGCTGGGCTCGTATGGTCAGGGCTTCACGTTGCCTCTCCAGTTTGTCCACTTCCGCCTCCTTTTCGGTGGATATTCTCTGAATTTCACCTGAAATTGACATGCGATAGGTTACACAAATGATTGTAATTATGATATAAGAATCATATGATATAACAAAACCTTTTGGTCTGACTTTATTGCCAGGGCCTACCATAGACGTTGGAGTTTGTCGATTTAATTTCATGCCCCAGTATACATAGCTAATGACATGATACTGACTACCAGCCCCCACACCCTCACCCTCCCCATAACAATTCAATTGGTTGAATATGCTGAATAGATCATTATTCATCATTCTATGAACTAAAACTAATAGTTAACTCAATCTCATACCGTACACATAGATGAATCCAGAAACTCTGCTGTCCAAGCTGAGTACGTGCATATTAATTTGCATATCATTAGAAATTGGTCATCAACTGGACTTCATCAAAATGGCTTGGCTTGGTCCAGTCACTAGCCTCTTCTGTGTCCATCAATACAATGTGAAAACATAAGTATATTACCAACTTTGCGTTAGTAAACTCTGATCCAGAATTTATTTTGCCTAATAAAACCCTTACTAGGAAGGAACTAACACCAGTTGTGATAAGTTGGTTACAGCTCGTGTGCTAGCCTACATTCATGTATACTGTACATATACTACAGTATAGACCGATTGCAGCAACAGTGACCTGCACAATTTTTTTCATGAACACTCGTTTTCTGTACCGTATCTGTACAAACATTATAACTTCTGATGTGAAAACAAACTTCCTTTGTTGTGTAAACATTTAAACTTGAAAGTTATGACAAACCTTGGAGCTGCTCCTTCTTGATGAGAAGGTCCTGGTTTTCACCCTCCAACTGTTCTTTGCGCACTTCGAGACTTTGGAGATTTTGTTGGGTTTCATACAAGACTCCCTCTAGACCTTCCTTGTCGGCCGTTAGTGCTGCTATTGTCTCACTCTGCGGAAACAATCGATCAAATGGTCAATCAATCAATGAACCAATTAATCAATCATAAATCTTGAAATCAATGAGTTTTTGTTGGGTTTCGTACAAAACACCCTCTAGGCCTTCCTTGTCGGCGGTTAGGGCTGCTACTCTCTCACGATCAATCAGTCAATCGATCAATCAATCAATAAGACTTTATAGGTTTTGTTGAGTTTCATACAAGACTCCCTCAAGACCTTCCTTGTCGGCTGTTAGTGCTGCTATTGTCTCACTCTGAGGATATAATCAATCAATTAATCAATCAATCTCAATACAAAATTTATTTTTGTTAAAGTGAGTGACCATGTAAAGTCTAAACAACATTATCATTCAAACTAATGTTCACTTCATCATCATCATCATTACTATCGAGATAGAGACGCATGCCATGGCATACCCAGTTTCCTGATTGGGGGTGTCTCAGTATATCTCTATAGAAATAAGTCTGTGGCTCCGAAGATCCCAAAGAGTTATGTGCAACTAGACAACTATCTGGTTTTAGGGCAACCCAGAGTGCCGGGTAGGCATATTATATATAAAACTTATATTCTTTGGCTTCCAATACAAAAACCAATGTGTATTATAAATAATATACTATTTTTGTCGGTCTATTTTTAATATATTAATACGTCACGCACCTGTTGTCGATTTTCACACTCCGACACCGTCAGCTGCCTGACCAATTCTCCTTTCTCCCATGTAAGAGTCTCATTCTCCTTAGTACGAGTGGATGAATGAATAAGCGAACGAACGAACGAACGAACGAACGAATGAATGAATGAACGAATGAATGAAAAGTAAAGCATCAACGTACCTGTTGGCGATTTTCGCGCTCCGACGCCGTCAACTGTACAACCAGTTCTCCTTTCTCCTGCGTCAAAGTCTCTTTCTCCTTAGACAAACGTACGACCGTGTTGGTCTGTCGGTCGTTCTCCCGTCGTAGCTGAAGGAGGTCGTCTGAGAGGGCCTGCTTCTGTCGTGCCAACTGGGGTAGAGAAATCATTTTATATAGTATAATAAACAATGTGTGAGACCAAAGCCGACACGGCGAAGATGTGTCCAAGAAGACCTGAGACGAGATGACATGACCTGACGTGACGCAGAAGAGTTGGCACCTGACAGGCAGAAATGGCGAACATGGGCGGCCCGATGTGCTTCACACAGGACGGACTAAGTTCTAAGGTAACAAACAATGGCACTGAAGTGTTTTATTCTTGACTGAAATACGACCATATACTACTGTGCCATGTGTAAGTGCGACTCATTTACAAGGGAGTGCTTACCCCAATGGGGCTGCCCGACAGTGGCCGTGGCTAACAATGCAACCTATGTCCAACACATACACATGTAACTGAATTCGTATCATGGTGCGGAAACTGTAGTATCCGGAGAAAACTAATAGACGTGGGAAAAATATTTCCATATTCCATGACTCAAAGACAGTGATAAGCCAGCAAAATTCTTACGAAAGCTCCCTGATCAATTTATCCACTGAACTAGTGAAGGCAAGGGGTATGGTCCTTGCCTAAGAGAATTACAACAACACAGGAAAAATGCCACACCAAAGTTTTGCCGCGGCACAGGCTTGAACCTAGGACCTTGAGAATGAGATATTATAGTTACATAACTGACGACCACTAGAAATTACAAGGTAAGCGTCCACTCTTACTACCGTGTTATACCACATAATAATTCAGTAGCCATTAAGGATGTAGGCCAACATAATAGAAAAAAATAAAGAACTAAAAAAAATAGTATTATAAGTATAATAATGCATGAGTAACTCACATTGTTGAGTTGGTCTGTTAGATCTGCTCGGTCACGATTCAGTGCACTTATTTCATCTTCTAGTTGTTGTCGCGTCGCCTCACTGAAATGGAGGATAGTTTTTGTTTAGGTATCATGTATGCTTTGTTTATGCTTAGTTTAACTACAGGAGTATTATTAAAATTACAATTACTGATGTGCTACATGGTGTCCTTAGGCAAAAAACCTCATGTGACCACTTCTGTTGACCCAGCTGTAGTCAGAGTGGGTACCAATTGTGCCACATTACATGGAGTAAGCATTGGTTGGGGAGTAGGCTAAGGCTATGTGATGTTGTAAAGGGCATGTTGCCGCGCTGTGCAGCGCCTTCCCTATATGAGTCATGAATTATAAACCAAAATTTGATGAATAGAAAGATCCACAAATGCGTGTATAATAGTTGTTTTCATTTTTTTTTAGTCGTGTACAGTAGACTTAGCATAGTTAATTTATTCCCTGGATGACCATACAAGTGATCATCGCTTGGGAATCACCATGCCACAACTGACTTGACCATAGGGTCAAGAACTTGAATGATTATCGAAATCCTAAGCTTAAGGCGAAATCAGTGGAGAACATTGGCTTAGTGTAGAAATATACTTGACTTTATAAGCGATATTGATAATTATTTAAACTATACAGTCCGACAATACATACGCATGAAAACTATGCTAACAACTTATTCAAAATATCAACTAAACAAACCTCAATTCAAGGTTCTGAGCGAGACCCATCTTATCCGTCTCAACATCCAATTTCTCCTGTTCAATCTTCACCAACTCTTCCCTCATTCCCATTCTCTCCTGTTCTAGTGCCTGTTTGTCTCCATGCAGGGCAGTTTTGTCTGCTTCTAGTTGCATGATGAGACGGTTGAGATCGATTTTGTCTTGTCCAAGTCCTTCGTTCAATCCTTGCATCTTTAATAGAGCGTCTCGAAGGCTGGCGTCTTCCGTCTTCACCTAATAATTATATCAGTTTACGTATAATACTGAATTTCGGGTACTACATTATATTATTACATTATTATGACATTTAGTAGTTGGAAAATCGTATTTCTAAGCACTAAAACAAGGTGCAACGATACGCGTCAGTACAATGCTAAACTGTAACATTGAATGATTGTTAAACTCTCTCTCACACACTTTTATAACATTGCCGTGCAAATGATACGAAAAGTAGGTTGGAGATGAACGATGTATTTTTGAGCCATTGTGGGAAAGTAGCGCAGCTGTAGCGCATTGAAGTATAGTGTAAGATCACTGGGATCGATTGCCAGTCAGGACAAGAAATATTGTAATACTTCGTCTGGTGTGAATATATTGTGTTCACTGTGGTGTCCTTAGGCAAGGCATCTAACATGTTACATGAGTTACATGACCACCTCTGTTCACCGAGCAGTAGTAGTCAGTGCAGATCATGCATTTTCTCTTTAGAGATGAAGTAGGCATGGATTGAGAAGTAAGTCTGTGCGGTATTGTATAAAGGGCTCACTGGTGCATACAAGCAGCGAGTTCCCTCCACCACAGTCACATATTGTAAAACGACATTTGATGACAGGAGATCCAAAAAATGTGTAGAAATATATGTGATGCGTTACTTTTTTACTTTATAACAAGTCTTGTAAAACATTATGAAAACTTGAACAATATAGTACTAATATTTTACCTTATTGATCTCAAGTTCCAGCTCCGCCTTACACATTTCTGCCTTGGACAGAGCTTCATTGGCTTCAGTCTTCTGGTGGTCCAGGACATCCTTATCCAAACGGGCTTGGTTCAGGGATTCCTTCGTTGATACGTTGTCTTCACGAAGGTTTGAGATCTTCTGGTCCATTTGTTCAATCTGCTTGTGGCTGAAATGAGAAAACGTCAATTATAGAATCACTGTGCCTATCAAATATCCTTCTCGAAAGGAAGTTGGTTCAGGGATTCCTTCGTTGATACATTGTCTTCACGAAGGTTTGCGATCTTCTGATCCATTTGTTCAATTTGCTTGTGGCTGAAATTAGAAAATGTCCATTAAAGAAGCACCCTAGATACTCCGCCCGTCCTGGACATCTCTCGATAAAATATCATTGCATGTATCCACAATCTTGACATAATTATGAGCTACATATTATGCAATAAAAAATGTTGTTAAAGTAGTTGATGTGTTGCTTACACAAAGGTTTATTTGCTTTATCAGATTATGGCTCCAAATTACTTCGCTTTCTAACTTACAAAATAATACTTAAATATTGCTTTAAAAATTAGTTTTTGTAAACTTACCATCTCTCGTTCTCCCTGATCTGCCTCTCCTTATCCTTCTTCATATCATCTCGTTCATCTTCTACGTTGTCCCTCTGTCGCTGTAGTTCAGTATTGGCGTACTGAAAATAGCATGTATAGGTATGTGATACACAAGTAATGACATAAATATTAAGTAGCCTTCATATAATCGCGTTCATCTTCTACATTGTCCCTCTGATGCTGCAGGTCAGTATTGGCATACTGAAAGTGTAAATATGTATCATATCAATATGCAAAATATACAAAAGAAACTTCAAAACAATATATTCACAAATTTAAAACAATCATAGCGTAGCGAGCTACATAGTAAAATTTTCAATGGGGGATAAATTTAATGATCGGCAAAATTAATCAGTGAAATTCGAAAATTGGCAAAAACCAACGTCCGCTAATATATTTATGTTTACAGTACTTCCATAAGCGAACACAAATACATTTGCTGCAATCTTAAAAGTGAATTTACATACTTTACTTCACGGTTACTAGGAACGGTTTATACTCATTAAAAACACATGGAGGTGGTTGGTTGTTGTGTGTGTGGAAAGCGACTTTAGAGAACTAATTCGTGCCTCACAGCCGCCAAGCCGGACCACGAGTGGTCAAAAAAATTGGCTGCCAAGATTTACTCAATGTTCCCACTGAGT
>WNLI01160112.1:0-14867 GCA_025802215.1 Wirenia argentea | reverse complement strand
CCGAAGGTTACGGGACGTAACCGAAACGTCGTCTTCTACAGTTAGTGTCCAGTACTTGAATTATAAACTTTCATAATGGATAACAACTGGATGATTCATAATTTCCAACGTAATGGCTTTAGAGTGTAATTCCACCATGATTCTTAAATTTGAAGATAAATTATAGAATAATAATTTCCCATTTCAGAGAGTACCTGGCATTGAATGTGTATGTGTCACTTTGCTACTACAAACTGGACTACTACGACGTTTCACAGGTTAGTGTATATTTACACACACAGTGAGGTTTAATGCAGGGTGTCCCGTAAGTAATGAACTCATTATAAACCTTTATAAAATTATAATCAGTAGGCCGATTTTAATATATTTCACATATTCGGAAAGAAGATAGGTGTAAGTTTTACACACAACAAAAATTATTTTGATCAATTCAGTATTAAGGCTGTAGATGACAGTTGAAAATAGACAACAAATTTCCCAATTTCAGAGATTGATGTCGTAAATTAACAGGTAATAAGCAGAGTGCAAAATGTGCAGTGTATTCCGATGTTCGTCATTTCTTGGAGACTATTGGCTTTATTATTAGAACTGTTCAATAGTTTATTACGTTATGGTTGCACCTGATCCTTGAGGTGACCCCAGACAAATGGTTTGGAGGGAACAGATCCGATGAGCGACCGAGCATCGTCAGTCTCACAGACTAGATTTTCAAACCGGCAAAAATCTGACTGCATTTTTTAAATGGCTGCAAGATCTTTAAAAATTTTTTAAAATCGGCCTACTGATTATATTTTTATAAAGGTTTATAATGAGTTCATTACTTATGGGACACCCTGTACAACTTACTGTAGAAATGTTGGTACGGCAGGTACGCTGCTGAGTGGTGATTGGACTCTAGTGTGAGAGGTCCCAGGATAAAAAAGTTGTACTTTGGTTTGGCATGACTGTATTTGTTATTTTCTCTGTGGTGTCCAAGGCATCTCCTCACACTGCTTATGTTGACCAACTGCTGGAAGTGGGTACCAAATGTGTGTATTCTCCTTAGATCGGGTAAGTAGGCCTATTAATTGGGAAGTAAGACTGTGTGATATCGTAAAGGGCATGCTGGTACATATTAGCAGTGTCTTCTAGTATTCCCTCTAGCATAGTCACGTATTGTAAACCGACATTTACCAAATAGGGAGATATCCAAAAGTGCGATGTAGATATGTGATCACTCTTTACTTAGTCTGTGCTGGACGTTGCTATTCCATCAGTCGGTCTATCAGACTACACGGAAACCGTTTTAAATCTAGTGTGAAAATCCAGGAGAACAGTCTGAGTAACTTTTTATGCAGCTATTCCATACCCTAACTGTTTTCCTTGAGAAAGTACCGTATAGTATGCTGTCAAATTTCTTCAATTTCACAAAATAGTGCAAATGCCACACAAATTGCAAGCATACTATTTGTGTTACAGGAGGTATTAGCTGTATACCTACAGCAGTTCCCAGACTGCTATATAGCCCTCAATCTTCATGTATTTCTAGTTCTGTATCTAAACATTCCTATGTAACCATACCATTATAGGCTAAATCAATGGGTAGGAAAAACCCTTTTTTATATGCTTATATGCTGCAGTATATTTTTAAAACTCGTTTTAATTTCACACGGAAACGCCCTTTTGTATTACAACCCATTAAAAAAATTTATTTTATGGGATGGATTTGAAATTGTGCGGTACCCTAGCCTCCGAAGTGGCTAATAGAAGCCAGATCTTATCCCAGTTCACCGTGCTAAGCAGAACAACGCAATGTATACAGCCGAAGCCACACTGCACCCCCTGGACAGGACAAGTTTCTCATGTGGTTGGCTCACGGAGCAATGTCTACTCAATTTTAATTTCTGGGTAAAAATTGACGGCACATGTGGGGATTGAACCCGCGGCTGCCGCCAAGGATCGGTTTATCGGGTTACCAGCGCCTTTGACCATTTGGTCACTGCGGCCCTAAATTCACAAATGTATGCCTATGTCGATGTAACCCAATTATAGGCAAGATATACAGTATATGAATTATGTAGACCATGGCGCACATTTTTCGTCTCGACGCCCTAACCCAGCAATTTACTCTTTAATGTAACTGCATTTACAGGAGGTATTGGCAGTATACCTACAGCAGTTCCCCGACAGTGCTATAGCCCTCAACCTCAAAGCATGTAACCACTTTCGTCTGTACAATGGCAAGGCTGCAGAGGTAACTATTTACTAACAAGTATTTTGACAATTATAGGCCTACACCTTTTTCACTTTTCTGAACCTGGCAGAAGACAACCTGAAAGAAATCTTCAGTTTGGAGAAACCTCACAGCGGTGAGTAAATCTGCCGCGGGTTCACAACAGCAACAGTATGTAGTCTGAGACATGTGGATAACCTGTTGCACAGCACTGACCCTATTGATTTTCAATAATGAACCCCCAATGTAGCACGTTCTGTACCAGCATGGCACCATGTTCGTTTAGATGAGAGACTTAAGTATGCCGCCCCGTTCCCGGCTAATGTAGCCTGCCTCAAGATCTGGGTCATTTTGGCATTGCACTGGTTCCTCCAAATTCTTATACACAAGAAATAAAGTGTGGCGGGACGGAGCCAAAAACTATGTCCATGTAAAAGTCGTATTAGGATTAGACCCAAGTACCCGCCCTACCTTGTTGCTACTCGTTACAATACCATCATCACTTAGCGTCAATATCTAAGTGCAGTGTGGCTCAAATTTTAATATTGCAAACTTTTTTATAGTCCGTAATTTTTAGATCCCAATCATAGCGTAATGGGGTACCGGGGATAGCACCCCTTTATTTTTTGGATTAAACCGGAATGGGACATCTTTTCCATGACAACACACCAAGCTACTCCTACAATTTACAAAGCTTGGGCCTAGCACGATTTGAAAATTAAAATGTCCCACTCATTTGTCGCGCTCATTAAATTTGTCATTAGTAAATCCACTCGGAGATTAAAATTCATATTTTATCGATAGGCGATATGACTTAATTTATAACTGATCAATGTGAACATGTCGCCGGTACCCCATTGTAATTGTTTCACCTTATTGTATATGTTTACGTACATTGTGATTCATTGTCATCATGTAAAAAATATTGAAAGTAGTGTTTTATACCACCTTTCACTGGATTATTCTCTACAAACTATTTATGTAATATACCAGAACCCTCACTTATCATCCACCTACACGTTCGCATAATTTCATAATTTGTGTTTAACTTTTTAGGCTACTGTAGTAAAATTGTATTACCTCCCTTGTATACTGCCCTGTCCCATGCCATGTATGACGATATACGCGTGGGTTCACATGGAAAATGCTGTACTGTAGATGAAAAAATTGCACTTTTCACACTTCAGGCCGAACTAAAGAGCCTACAAGACATGGCGTCTCCGTCTTTCCTCTTTGCTCGTGATCTTATCAAACACAACATGGTGAGCTATTACATACCAAGTTAACTTATTACACAACAGCTTTTTCTCCAATGTGCTGCCACAGAATGTGCTGCTGCTGAATGTGGTGCTGGTGAAATTCTGTGGGATCATTTGAGCTACACCTGTAGCTTTGGTTTGACCTAAAATTTGAGTAGTGGAAATTGGAGTGGTGGAATTTCAGTAATTTCAGTTCGGCAGTTTCAGTTTGTATTTTTGTTTTCAAAAGCTTCAATGCTGTTAGGTTTCAGTTTATTTTTGATAGTCTTGGATCTTGATTCATCTGAATACTATAGACGGTATAAAAAACATTGAACTCTGTAGCTCAGTTAGTAGAGCATCAGTCCGGTTAACTGAAGGTCGCGGGTTCGGGTCCCGTCGGAGGCACTGATTTTTTTCAGCGAAATTTAATATGATTAACTATAGACGGTGTAATTGTGTTTGTTTCAATTATACTATGCAGTAACTTTTTCATGTGAGGTTAATCAGGAACTTTATCAACCAAACCATCATCAAAGTTATTGATCAACCAACCAACCAACCAACCAATTCATTGCTCAAATCTTCAAGCTATCAATCAACCAGCTCATCCATCAATTAACCAATTCAGGTGATTTTACGAAGAGGCGACGGCACCCTACAAAATTGAATCCTTCCACTCTAATTGACAGCTTAACAGCTTGATAGTGATAGATTGATAGTGATAGGATATCTTATGTCAACCAATTCATTGATCAATCAACCAATTCATCAATTAATCAACCAATACAGGTGGTATTCCGAGGGATGAGAGGGAGCTCTACAAATCCCACCACCTCTAATTGACATTTCCAAAAGCTTGATAGTGATTGCATATCTTATGTCAATTCATTGACCATTCAACCAATTTATCGATCAATCAACCAATTTATCAATCTAATCAACCAAAACGGGTGGTATTCCGTGGAGGCGACCGTGCCCTACAAATCCTACCACATCTAATTGACATTTGCAAAAGCTCCATTATGTCATAGCATAGTTTATCAGTCAATTCATTGACCAAAGGCTATTGACCATTCAACCACTTTATTGGTCAATCAATCATTTAATCAATGAACCAATTGCAGGTGGAATTCCGTGGAGGAGGGTGCCCTACAAATCCTACCACCTCTAATTGACATTTCCAAAAGCTTCATAGTGATAGCATACATGTTATGTCAATTCATTGACCATTCAATGAATTTATTAATCAACCAATCAATCAATCAATCAATGATTTCATCAAAATAATCAACCAATTCAGGTGGTGTTTCATGGAGGGGAGGGAGTTCTACAAATCCTAGCACCTCTAATCCACGTCATTCCTGAGGCTCGACTCATTGTTAATCCACCAATTTGTTGATCAATCAATCAGCCAATTTATCAAACTAATCGACCAATACAGGCCTATGTAACTTCACTGGATTATTCTTTACAAACTAGTTATACCACTATACAATAATAGTACAGTGAACCACTGAACCCTCACTTATCCGCCACCTCCATGGGCGACTGTCAGTTGGTCGGACGAAGACGAGAGTATCACGTCGAAACGTCACTAAAAGTGAGTTAATTTTGTTGGTTGAGAAAAAATAACAAATATTTGAATGAATATTCCAACCTGATGAACTTTTTCAAGAGCAATACAGGTGGTATTCCGTGGAGGCGACAGTGCCCTATAAATCCTACAACCTAATAATTGACATATTCAAAATCGGATAGCATAGTTATCGGTTGATTTATTGACCATTCAACCAATTTATCAAACAATCAATCACCTCATCAATCAATCAACCAATAATTGCAGGTGGTGTTTCGAGGAGGAGAGGGAGCCCTACATATCCTTCCACTTCTTATTGACATTTCCAAAACCATGATCCGGTGATAGCATAGTTATCAGGCAATATCAGCTGATTCATTGACCATTCAACCAATTTATTGAGCCATTTCATCAATCGATCAACCAATTCAGGTGGTGTTCCGAGGAGGCGAGGGAGCCCTACAAATCCTACCACCTCTAATCGACGTCATTCCAGAGGCTCGACTCAATCTTTTTATATCTAATCAACCGATTCATTGATCCTTCAATCAACCAATTCACCAAATTAATCAACCAATTCAGGTGGTGTTCCGAGGAGGGGAAGGAGCCCTACAAATCCTACCACCTCTAATCGACGTCATTCCAGAGGCTCGACTCAATCTCGTCATCTACTATCTCAAACAAGGTAGGCTCATTATCTTATCATTAATATTATTTTTTTTCTTTCATAACACTAGTAGGTAGTGGGATTTTTTTCTGGGCTTTGCGACATTCCTGCATGGCAACATGGACATATTCTGAAAGTGCGGTATATAAATGCACACATTTATTTATTTTGTAGTAGTTATTGCTTAGGCAAAAGTGGACATGGCCATTGAGGATCTGAAAGGTGCATAATTACGTTTGTTACAATGTGCAATGAATACATGACATCCTGCTACAAAGTCACCCAAATTTAGCAAGTAACAAATATGTGTAATAGAGTTTCAATACTTGTTAAACGTGTGAAGCAGCACCTTATCAGAGGGTGTTGACATTGTGATTTGTGACGAGCTATATAATCAGTAAAAAAAACACTGAAAAGCAGGTATATAAGCCAAACAAAATGACTGAATAACAACAACAATTTTATAAATTGAAATATAGCAATCTATTAAATAAACACTTCCTATTTACAACAAGTAATATATATTACGTTATATTCTTTTACTACACACAACATAATGGTTAAATGGTTATGCTTCTTAATTAAGCAACAATTGCTATAAAAAATTATAATCCAAGGAACGGAAGACATTATAAATCAAGCAATATGCATGTAATACAGTAAGTTTATAGTCAATTCTAATGCGAAGTAAACAGTAAAATAAAGTAAAAAAATGAAGATCAGGGTTACCATACGTGTAATGGACCTTGCCTAAATAGTCTCCCTGTGTATTATTGTTATTGATGGTCTATATTATATACAGTGCGATATTTTGACCTAATATAAGTTACTATCAATCATTTACATGGCCCGATATACCTGCGATGACCAAAAACATTGTATAAGTACTAAATAAATGAATTATAAAATTAACTTGTCAGTTTTTTTATTTTTTACCAATCGATATCACGTGACGCGCATAGGTCACTGTTGGCACGCAGCGTCTAAACGGCCAAGAAAATTACGCGCTGAATAGATCTGCTCCAGTTTGCAAGTATATTGAACTAGGCAAAACTATTATCATTATGTTTATTATGGTGTGGCATTGGGTTAGTTGTATTAATTGACTCAATTAGCTTCATGGTGGCAATAATAAATTTGCAATATGGCACTTTAAGCATAGTACCGCTGTTGTTTCATTAATTCATGGTGATGCATCCGATGGATAAACAATGAATTTACAAATACCTCATCCATCGTTTATACCAATAAGTAAACATGTGATTATACGTTGGATGATAACTCGAGTCTTTAATGTGAAAATTAACTAATTTTCGTAATCTTTTCTCTCAAAAGCAAAATTTAAGCATACTTTTATTACAGTACTGTATTGTGATAATTGTGTGTCAGCGTAAAATACAGTTTAGATAGCATTTTAACTCCTTGATTGCCAAAGACATGTATATGTCGTAAATATATGGCATATGATGAATGATGCCGGCAGCCAAGGAGGTAATGTAGCTGATATGTGAATAATAATGTAAGTATAAACGACGAACATGGAATAGCCTAGATAACATACTGTAATGTATACATTAGTAATACTAATTTAGTATTCTTTAGCACTTTGTCCATAGTGACATAACAACAGGTGAATTAATATGAAGTAAAATGGAAAAACAATAAAAATCCGTTTCGTCTAAATGTTTGTTGTGGAGTATGCATACATAACCACTCACTTTGCACAATACCTAGAACTTTACAAAGTTTACAGTGTAATCGGGAATAGCAAAATGTTGTTGGGAAAATGGACTTACGAGTATAATAAGCGAATCATAAAGATATCAACAACCACATAAATATGCATTTTGTAATAAGAAAAATCTTTCCTATCTCTATTTGAACATTTTATAATAACTTAAGAATAGTAGATCGTATGAGTCAATGACTGGCTGTAATTTACGTGGCATTATATCAATATTCCATCATATAGAGAAACATGAAGGTTTCAGTACACTGTAGACTCACTGTTGATATTCGCGTTTTGCGAAGATGGATATTATAATTTCAAAAACGATATGACAGACAAATATGTCGCTTTTCTAATACTATACAATGTACAAACAGCATTTTAATCTGGTGAATTGAATATAGTACCGGCACTAGAAATTGACAGCGATTTTTAACAATGGTTTAAGTCCTGTAATGGAAAATATACCGCTGGACTGTATACTTAGTTTTGATTACTAGTATATTTTTTTAAGTCATGCGCATATATACAGTAGTAACAGTACTGTGTAGTGCATAATTTGATTTTTATCCAATATAATTAAATGACTCATGTATCAATATTATACACGCTAATAAAATGCTATTTTATGGTATACCAATATCTGGAAGAAATAAAGGTCACCATAACATTACATGTGTTATTCATTTAAAGCACAAATTCAAATGAATATAGACTTTTAACCTTACACTTGATACCAACTTCGGTGTGCTTTAATTTATTCAAGTCATGTGTAAAGTTAAAATTATTTATTTAAAATGAATAACCCACGACTGTTAAAACTAATGAAACTGTTTTTGCTCATAGTATAGAACTAAAACATATGACGGGGTATAATTGACTTTATCCGTAGCCTACTTGGCGTTGCTTATGTACATTCATCTGCATTGTACTGTCACATAGTGGAATATACGACACCTGTATTACTGTAGACAAAGTTACTGTAGACAAAATTACTGTAGACAAAATTACTGTAGATAAAATTACTCTAGACAAAATTTCTAAATGAAATATAACATTCCACACTACACATCATATCATACATAATAAATTGACGTTCCATAAATTTCCGTATTGACATTAGCCATACCATAAATAATTTGACCGTACCATAAACGTTTTATGGAACAGCTGACGTATTTTCGAGTATAAGATAAATTCGTTATTGTATGGCTAGGTGTTCCATACGGGATTTTATTGGCACGCGGGTTAGTGAATAACCATCGTGCCAATAAAATCCCGTATGGAACACTTAGCCATATAATAACTAAAATAATGACTACTGCAGTAGTAGCACATACCGTACTGACAATGTGGTACAATATCATTAATTTGCAATAAAATATATCTGCCTCAATCCGGTTTTTTCTGCCTATTGCTATATTAATTTGACAAAGTTATAACCTCTATAGTATCTATACTGTATAAAAAGTTTTCAAAAACACCAGACAAACCAGTGGGCTGAGTGATGTGTCCCATGTTGTGTAGACTGAGACTGAGCACGCTCGAGATTTTCTATGCGGCGTCTCTGTTCCCGTTCCTCCATCTCGCGCCGAAATGACATGATGACAGCAACCCCGTTCACACCTAGAGACACGCAGCTGATGAATCCAAACACCTGGGGAAATTCGGTCAAAAACACATGTGTTGGCAACTTGGCAAAAGATTATATCTAATGTTCTGAAAAATCTGTCTAGTTGTGTCATTGTTATAGCATCAGTCTATCAATCTATAGCTTATGTTGTGGGTTCACTCCCTAAAAAAGATATGGAACAAGACTGCCACTCATGAGATCGAACACAAAACCAGGTTGACAGGTGGATGTAATATAAATCTGCCACTATTGCTACACAACTGCTGTTAACCTGTGATATTTTTGGTTCCTTCACCCGTGGATTGGGAGTGTATAGCAGACTACTGAAATTACAGTGGGAACTGCGTCCGCATACAGAAAAAAGTAGCGTAAACAATTTGGTTGATTGCCACAATAATTACTGCATCTAAAGCCAGAATTCACCGAATAATAAATCGTATCTAGATTAGTGTTCGGACGATACGTACCCGTACCCGATCGATACGATACTCACGCAGTATCGACTCCATTTTGAAAAGTATCTACGATGTCGATACTATTACTTATCATACTAGTGGTAAAGGAAAGATTTCTATCCATATTTTTGCTGATCCTGCCATCTCTTCTCTCATGGATAAAGTATCGTACCTAGTATCGTTACCAAAAATATCGATATCGTATCGACCTTTTTTAAAAGTATCGTCCGAACACTAATCCAAAGTGATATATGGATAGCGTTACGTCTACATTCAAACTAGAAAATGTCTTAAAAATAAGTCTTATTATGACTGACCTCACAGAAGAATTCATTGCCCCGTAGCCCACAGAACCAGGATATCCACGACACCTCTTCTGAGCTGCTCATCTTTTGGTCTTACTCGTTTACTCAATAGTTACCTGAAAAACATTAGAAGCAAATTCAACAGAACAATCATTAAAATATAGGACCTAAATATTTTTACTTTTTAATATAAATATTATAAAATAATCAACAGATTCAACAACCTACGCTGAACCTATATATAGACAGATTAGGGCGATTTCGCACTGGCGGCGGACACATTCAAAGCGGACCTGGAAATTGCGAAATTCTGAGGCAATACGTGAAGATTTCCGGAAAAAATTTATAACTTAATATGTCCATTCGCATTGTTTGATTGGCTACTCGCTATGCATTTTCTCTACCGGAAATGAGTGCGTGACAGTGACGCCATGTAAAACAGTCTATTCGCCTCTGCTTCTAAGCGGTCAGCCGAGAGTCGCGACGCGAGTCACGTGACAGTGTGAAATCAATCTATATGTAGACAAGTGACTGTGATAGATTTATATTTGCAGATGACTAGTGAGGATTATCTCTACTTTAAGGGGGTTTAGCTCAGTGGTAGAGTGCTCGACTCGAGATCCAGAGGTCCGGGGTTCAATCCCGTGCCGCGGCAATCTTGTCTGGTGTTTTTCCTGAGTTATTCGTTTAGTAAATCGGACAGGGGACTGCCGATCGACCAACAGCCTCCGAGGCCAACTCAGCCTTTCATCCCAACAGTTCGACATCATGATTACTCTGCAAAGAGGCATGAAAAGAAGACAGGTCGATAAATGAGTACCAGCTTGCTGGGTTAAGGGACCCGCTTGGAATTAAGTCTTCGGACTTCAGCGGTCATCCTGGGTGTTCGCCAGTGGCAGTGCCGGCACCCAAATAACCTTATTATTATTAAGTACTGGCTGTAGAAACCATAGTCCTGATTTGATAAAAGTTTTATAGCTCAAGCAACTAGGTCACTAAATCCCTAAATATAGGTCAAATCTCATATTTTAAACAGCAAATTTTTTCTACATAAAATTTTTTCAAAAAACTTAGAATTTTTTCAACATAATTTTTTTTCGAAAAACCCCACTTCTTTTGTTCATTTATGTTGAAATTTTTTTACAGTTTTTTGAACATACTGTTGTAGGTTTTCTAGGTCAAATAACTGCGTAAAAAATAAAAAAAATTCAGCCTTTCTAGCTTTGCTAGATTTTTGTCTATCTTGGCCCAACTATAATTTGAATCGAACTCTGAACATATGAGCCATCCGAAAAGAGACACATAATTTAAACCAGGTCACATATTACTTAAAGTACTTATGTAAGGATGATATTCAAATATGAGGTATTTTAACTTTTAATTAAATGTATTTTGTGCAACTATACAATAGTAGTGTACATTCACAACACTGGAATATAATTCTGTATACAGTATATATTTAACACATTTAATGACAGCACCACGAGTACCTATAATATCATGTTACACATTCTCAATTCACAACCCAATCTATAATGTCTTAGTTAATATTTAAGGCCGCTTTTTATACCCTAATGCCAGCCTCTCACTGACTGCGCAAAATTCAATATAATATATGCAGCCAATTATATACTGGGCGACAAAAAATCATACTTTGCGTTCCCATCCCCCTGACCCCGTCCGCCAATCCTATACCAAATTCATATGTAGTTGTACAGTGTACACTGTACACATAGAGGACATTACTCCTGTCATGCCCTATCAACAATTACCAACTGATTTACATCTGTTGAATTATTCAGGAATAATTCGTATCATCCCTACGATAACAGATAAGAGAATCGTGGGTATTATTGATGACAATACTGTATAAATGTCCTTCCACCGGTCGCACTGGTCCGAAACGGCTTGCGGAGGGCCGAGGCATAAATTATCTAAGCTAGATACATGCCCGATAACAGAGCTCTAGATACACGCCTGATAACAGAGCTCTAGGTACACGCCCGATAACAAACACACACACACAACGCCACACACCAATACCCAATTAATAATAGACAAGTTGTAAAGATACGTACTACGTTCCATTTGTTTTCATAAAATTTCTGCTCCATACATGGGATACAGCTATAGATTATCTGTTGATATAATTTTGTGGTAAATAAAATAAATTTTTAGCTCACATGCTGAGCTTTTGTCATCCACCGGCGTACGTCATCCGCATCTCCGTTTTCGTCTCGGTCCATGTGAACATTTTCTTTAAAAACTTTATCATAAACCGTTTCAATCACTTAGTGGCAGCATAACACAGGATAAAGGTCTCCCACAAGGACAATCCTCGTCTCCACATCTGTTGTCCTCTACTCCATATTTACTGCAGATTTACCAGATACACTAGAAACCATAATTTTTCCTGATGACTTATATCAATGATGTGTGACAAATGGCTGTTAATGTAACAAAAAAGATAAAAGATAAAATTTTCACTGTAAGGAAATTTAGCAAAACAGATAAACTGATGTATAATGGACTTGGTGTAGAATTCATACCTAATTTTACATACTTGGGAGTTATTTCAAACGAAGGGAGAGGTTTACTGCACACACAGAAAAACTTGCCAAGCGGTCCAAAAAATTGCAAATTTTATTCTCTTGTCTTATGATACTCAAGTTCGTTCAAATCGTCAACATTGACTGATATGGGCGTGTCTATGGGAACGGCTCAAAAAATATGATTCCAAAAATCGTGCTTTGGGGGTTATCCCCCATGACTGGGATGGCTAGGGGGTCCTCCCAGAAAGGTTCTACTGCACTTTCAGGAGTTATTTGGCATATCATTATCCATGGATTTGACCATTATTGTTTAATTGTATAAATGTTTGTCTTCATACCAGTTCCACTTTAGGTGCATGTCGGTACATTTTCACCACACTGACCAATTTGCTCTTTCCGCTTTTGTAAACGGTTGTTCTTAAGGAAGTACTCTTTTTTGTTTTTACACTTTAAAATACCTTTTATGTTGACAGGTTGAGAAAGCCGAGGCAGAGGACAAAAACCCAGTGAAACAGGAGGAACATGAGGTGAATCCCCAGGAGAAAGGGGAGGAGGAAGTGGTGGTGAAACAGGAGGTGGAGGGAGTGACTGGTGTTGGCCTCGGGGCGGATGGTTAGTTACTATTACTTTTCAGAGGACAAAAACCCAATAAAACAGGAGGAGCATGAGGTGAGGGAGGAGCAGGAGAAAGGGGAGGAGGAAATGGTGCTGAAACAGGAGGTGGTGGGGATGTGAATGGTGTCGGCCTCGGGGAGGATGGTTAGTTACTACAGTATTACTTTTGGTTTTAACACAACAGTTAAGCACAAACTGAGGCCTACTATTTACGTTTTTATGACCCTGTCAGACCAACTGACGATCATTGGCTCTGACCTCCGTCTCAACTGCATCCCAGACCCTGAGTCTCCCCCGGAAAAGCTTGACAACGCTGAACTCCTCACCTGCCCCCGGAAAAGCTTGACAACGCTGAACTCCTCACCTGCCCCCCGGTAAAGCTTGACGACGCTGAACTCCTCACCTGCCCAGTCTTTGGTTCCCCAAATGGATGTGATGACCTCGCTACCCTTGACACGGAGACTTGCTCATGGCTACAGAACCTACCAGACGATATTAATTTTCCTGAAAGTGAGATGCATCATACGCATCATCATCAATTCCTATATCAGCTTCTGTCCTACTTTATTAGATAGAGCTTATTATTTCCATGTTTAATGTTTATGAAATATGAAAGTAACTCAGAATAGTTATTGTGAGTATTAAAGTTGTATGAGTATAGTCACTTGTATATCCATGATCATATATCCATCCACGCTAGTCATGTGACTTCCGGCCGGGCGTAGGCAGCGGCGAGGTTGTGGCCACCCCGGTCTAGGTTGAGTTTGGGGTTTGTTGCTCTGATATGGATAGCCTTGATGCCGCCGCCCTCGAACCACCGAGACTCTTTGTGCAAAACATTACATTTTCCATCGCGTAGTGATGTTGGCTAGCGGACATAATATGTTCACAAACAGCCTATGTTTGATCACGCGTGTTCAAAGTTCTACACCCGTGCCATTTAGTCATATGACCCGGCCGAAAGTCACATGACGGTGGTGTGTATCATTCGCTGACGAAAAACAATGGACGAAAAACGATGGATGTTGTTTGAAAGCTACGGAGAGCTTTCACATATTCAAGTCGTGTGTAAAATTATTTGTTCAAAATGATTAATCCACGACAGTTAAAACTAATGAAACATATTCTATTCTGTCCCCTACAGACACGAATCTGTCGATTACACAAACTACGGTGAAGCCAGCTGAAGTGAAAAGCGAACCATCGACTGAGGAAATCACCGACACTAAACCTCAGATCTGCCTCACGCAAATTGTCGAAACGGAAATGTACGAACTCAGACTGGAAAACCGACGAGTCCATAACATGATCACAGAACTGCACCAGAAACACCATGAAAATACTCTCAAGGTACTTGTATGTTATATAATGTATACATTAGCTAACTACATGTCTAACTAGTAGTTAATATTTATCAATAAAATTTGTATTATATACATAAAAAATAACTAATTATTAACTCCTTGATTGCCAAACACATATCGATACGTCAAAAACAAAGGATGATGGCAGTCAAAGGACAAAGAGTTAACTATACTTCTAGCAATAGTATAGTGCTCGGGCTCCTTGTCAAAAGGAATGTGACCGGTTAATTTGGTGGATAATTTTGCAATTTTGAGATTAGATTTTGTGTGTAGCCTCCACACAACCCCCTTAGAACCGCGCAAAATTGATAAATACAAAATAACAAATGAATGTTAAAGTGATAGTGCCACGGATGTGTGATATTCTAGATGTATTCTTGGTATTATTGTGCATTTAAATATATATCCACATTGTATAATACTATGCATAACTAACAAACAAAGGCCCATTGAACATTGACGAATGACGCTTTTGTGCCGCGCATTTCCAGCGGGCTGCGTGCGCGGATACCGATTAT
>WNLI01160001.1:0-14871 GCA_025802215.1 Wirenia argentea | reverse complement strand
GTTTTGTGTTATGTGTATATATATATAATTATAGTAAGTTAGTATAACCACTATCATTTTCGGCACAATAATTATTATTAATGTTCATTCATAATAATGGATAAATTGGACCACTATATTAAATTACCATATATTTTGGCATGGCACCAGCATACATGCATTAGAGTACAGTTCTGGTAAAGAGCATGCAGTATTGAGGTATTATTCCATTTGATATAACCATATTGTAGTACTTATGGTATTATACTACAGTGTAGTCTACTATTTTTTGTGTGTGGATTATTATAGCTACTATTATGCAAATAGTTTAGTTTATACATTTTGTCATACCGGTGTTTATTATTTTGTCTGATGAATGTAAGTATTATATGTCTAGTCTTGGTCGACATATACGCAGTACACATAGATTTTTGCCAGTGTATACAGTGCAGTGTGTGGCCAATAGTTCTAGGGGTATCACCCAAACGCGACTAAGTTTAGAGCGAGTTTCGTTGAACTTCTACTTCATATATACACCCGCTCAACTTCCACATGACTTTAGTCTACCAATTCTAATAAAAACTAGGACCTAAGTATTGTAAACACATAATTCCTCATCATTATGTTAGCGCATTTAGGCCTATATGTGATAGCGTTAATCATATCATAGACATCATACCATATATAAAACTCGATGGTTCATATAGGTTAGAATACCGTTTGATGATTGTACAAATGCAGCTTTGTCGCTTCACTATTTTAAGGAGGATATATCATTTTCGCGATGACTGTGATAGTTATGTTTACTTCTGCATAGCGATGTTTAGTTCTTTTCGCAAATCGTATGATCATATTACATTGCTAGAGATCTAATCATGCAGTGTCGCATCTAAAACAACTCGCGATTTACACTTTTCAACCTGTCTTCCAGTCAGCGTGTTGCATGCAACATGCATCATTTGGTACCGGCGGTCTCGCACCGTCATTAGTGTGTCCGCACTGTTAGAAAAGTAAAAAAAAAACATGCACCCCGGCCCTGGTGGCTCTGTAGGTATAGCTTCCACACGAGGCTTAGTATAGAAGTTCGTTCAACTTCATCCACACCATCTCAAATGTTACATATTCTGAAAGACGAATCTCCCCCACACAGCACGGTATGGTTTGCATGTAAAATGAAACACGATATCATGATATATACGAAAAATAATGAGCTATACTAAGTCTTGTGACTTTCCCCTCCTCTAGAGGTAGATGCAAACCATACTGTGGCCAATTATCTACCTACGTATCAATACTAAATAAGTGGATATAAGTCCTTTTTCTGTGGAGAAGCATGGAAATGTATTACCCCTACCCCATGTTTGAGTTTTATTTTTTACTTCTATACGACGTCACATAATGGCCTCTAGCGATAACCTGATACTGATACCACATTTTTGGTCTACCCCGGCCAGGTGATGTGTGGGAGGGATTCATCTTTCAGAATATACGCTATAGGCTAGCATTTGAGCGGGTGTGGATAAAGTTGAACGAACCACGCTCTCAAGATATCTACCTCTAGAACCATGGGCCCTGAATCATTTTTGTACCTACTGGATTATGGCATTAGGTTTTGCAAGTCAAACATATATTAGAGCCTTTTTAGAGGTGACTTCAATTGGTTCCTGCTATAGCCTATAGTTAGGCCTAGGTGATGGAAATCGGAGAAACAAATTTTAGATTTTTATGTCCGAATTATAAATTTGGCCTATATGAATGACCCACTGCCGGCCTGGTAGGCTACACGTTATAGATAAGCTATATGCATGTAAATTCGCTAGCACGGTTTACCGGCTTTAACTCCATTTGACTTCGCAGGTCAGACCAACCCAGTTGCAACATCACATGGCACATTCATCCAACTGTTGCATGGTAAATCAAACGCCAGACTAGGCCTATAGCAATTATACAGTAAATGATTGTGTAAATGGCCTAATTACAGTAAACCATGTTCAATCGATAGGCTATTGTGTGATACAAATACACAACCCACATGGTATAATGTTGTGATGAATGTAAAAATAATAATATAGCTAAAATGTAGGGTAGGCTAAATTCACGCAGTAGCCTACACTGTGTATCATAATCATTGTGATAGCCTATTCTATCAGGCTATTATGGACTTAGCCTACGTTTGGATGTGTTTCATATATGGAGTAATACAACAAACAGGTCTACATGTGCATGGGCTAGTGATACTGACTGTTTTATATTTTATATTTTAATTTTGGAATAGGTAATTTTAATGATTGTCGATCATGATGTTCAAAAAACCTTAATCATCCCTTCGGTGCATTTTTAATTTACGATATTATCATAATGTAGGTTAGGCTACTGCATTATTATACGGGTAACGGGCTATATAGTCCTATACGCGAGCTAGAATACACAATAGGCCTACGGTACACGTTACAATATTAATAACATATACATTTCGATATTGTTAAAGTGACAGTATAGGCTACATATTTTATGCATGTTTTTAAAATTGTGTATCGAAAATTATCCCGATTTTTTTCAGTTGTAGCTCATTGTACGGAATTAAAGTGCTGAACGCATAGGATTAGCGAGGCTCAAGGCAACATATTGAGGACGTTGTACCGGCTGGTATACAGCAACTTTTGACAACGTCACTAATCTCCGTGTACACGAACAGGTGACGTCAGAGGTTCTTGTGATTAATGTGATACATTTGATAATCTATAATAGGTCCTTTATCTCTCGTTTTACAGTCGCATAAATATTACGTGATATTAATGACAGTCAATTGTGATATATATATATGAATCTGCATAGAGAAGGAACAACATGTGAGATATATCAGAAAATCGCATATCCGCAGTACAGATCAACATATAAATAGCCTACGTGACGTAAAATTGAAATACCAAAATCTATACACAAGAAGCCATGACGTCGACGTTTTATAATCTACACATAATTTTGTGACGACAAATGGGCTATGTGGCGTTTAATTGAAATCGGGAAATCTACACAAGAAACAATGACGACGACGTTCTATAATTTGCACATAATTTAGCGAAGACAACAATTTTGATTGCTACGGAAAACGTTTTGATGCTCAGGATCGACGCGACAAACCGTGACGAAACCCATTATATAGACCTATAGCCTAACTGTTTGTCTTTAGGCACGAACACGTTATTTGATATCATGATACCTATTCGACACAACAAATCTTGACGAAACCTATCGTAGTCATAGCAACAGTCATGACGGCAGAACTCGGCACGTGGGCAGTTGTGCTGATTAGTGTGACGTCATCACTACTTGCGATGTTGATGGTCGCGGTGTGTTGTGTGTGCAAGACCGATAAGGATTGCTTCCTCTACAAACACTGCCCCCTCAAGCTCGCCCCTAGTCGTAAGTTTACTATCGATATACCATTATTAAATTACCACGTGTATGCATACATTTTACTTATTTATATACTTGCTTAGTTTTCGAGGGACATGGACCACCTATATCATCCCGAGTGCTCAATGAACAATCACAGAGCCAACATCAACACAAACACACTATTTTACAGACATTACAACCTAATCAATCACACATACAATGACATGGCAGTCACACCAATTGAACAAGTGCATAGTTCACAGGACATTCACACAAGAGAAAACTTCTGGATCAATAAACTAGTAACATATAAGCCACATGGACTAAACACAACATACACACAACTACTAACATACGATTACTAACTACAAACTACAAGTTACATGTACACACCACAATAACCCTAGCATGAAACACTACACAATAGAACACCCACCCCACAACAATACATTCACAGTGCAATGCCCTGTCACACACAATAGCACCAATTACCCCAGTTCACCCTACTACCACCACCACAGACAGTTTATTCTGCTAATCGATTCCTTGACTACAGCCAATCACAACACACAACACATCGCCCACCCATACCCAAACCAATCACAATGAAGCCCGCCTAATTTTTCACAGTCACTGACCTCTAAACAAATCACACACCACCTATATATAAGTCCTAACCCCAACCAAATGGTCACTTGAAAAAGGTTATTGCTAACCGAAACGTTGTGTTAAATTTGTTGACCTTATAGTAAAAATGTCAGTGCGTAAGCACAGTTCTGACGATGAGGGCACGGGAGGCCCACCCCCTAGAAGCCAACACCAACCACCAGTAGCCCATTGGTACCACTTCAACAATGCCTCAGTGACATCCTACCCGTAAACACTGAAGATGTAAAGGTCATGTCAGGACATAGAGGACATAAATCCCATGGAAGTCCTAGTGAATGTCCATATGTAGAGACAATCCTAACAGACCATCCATACTACGAATGTGTGTTTGATGAGCAGGATGATGCAGATTTGGGGGATGACCCACTCAACGACGATGACGATGATGGCGGGCTCGACGAAACAATCATCGATATGACCTTCGAGCAAGTAGACGGTATTGTCGAGGACATCAATGAGGCCGTACCACTGACGCACACAACACGGTCTGGCTTCACCGTGCAGAGCGATCCTACTGTAGCGTCCACTGAGGAAAAGAGCATAGCCTACATGACCTCACTACTGGAGCTGTCGAGGCTCGATACAATGACCGACTGTACCCACCAGAACTGTGCACTGCCGTGTGAGGTGCAGGCCCATAGCCTACATGAGCTCACTACTGGAGCTGGCGAGGCTCGATACAATGACCGACTGTACCCACCAGAACTGTGCACTGCCTAATGTGAGAGTGATAAATATAAAAATTAACTACTAATAATATAACGTAACTAATATAAATTAACTACTAATAATATAATGTAATATAATGTAATTAACTACTAATAATATAATGTAATTAACTACCAATAATTGAATGTAAGGCAAAGGCACCGACAACGGGGACACTGTCAGTAAAAACGTTGTGTCATGGAGGGTAGTTGACAAACGAGTAGTCCAACTCAAGTCTCTCAACATGGAAGCTAAAGAATTTAAAGACACTTGTGTGGACTTGAAAAATACTTGACATTCAGGAGGTTGTGACAGATGGTCACCAAGTAATTGCGGCTTTCATGAGAGAACATGGTGACGATACAAAACATTCTTGGGACTGCTGGCATGGTGTTCAAGAAACTCACTGCGCTGGCATTACAAAGGCTAAAAGAAAGAGACACAGGTGTGAAATATGCGAAACACATCAATACGCTACCGACGGACTGTATTCACAGGATAGACGAACCTAGCCGGCAAGAGTAAAATCAGTACATGTGTCTGTTAATGTAATATATACATTGTAAAGTAAGTGTCCCCAGTTTTGCCGGAGCACTCTCGATCCAATAGTGAAGGCACATATCTGTTGTGAGGCGAGCAATCACAAACATCATGAACCGTCACCGAAGAGTCAAATTTCGTATAGATTTACTATTTGAAGTTTGACTTGTTAGTGTAAAGACATTATACTGTTATAAGATAGAAGAGTCGACTCGTACTTTGAAACCTGGCATTGTGATCAGTCGTGGATCTAGGCCAACATCTCTCCACGGTTCACAGACACATGGTCCAAACGTGTGGTGAAGCGCAGAGTCGCGGCAATGGGAGAATGCCAGGGTGAGACTGACACCGAGGATGGCATAGATGCCTACCCTAGAACCTAAATGTAAAGTAGTGTATAGTATAGTACCTTTTCTGTAAACACAGACGTTAGTTCCGAGAACTAGTGAAGCCAGTGCAGTGCAGTGACTCCACCTATTTTTGGTACACTGTAATTGAATTGAAAAAATCACAGAAGGTACCACGTACACAATGCATTGCACAGGAACATCATCAACCCATACTATTGCATTACTAGATAAAGTCCGTCAACATAGATGATAACAGTGTTATATACATAAATATGAAATTATAAACTATGAAATTACTATTTAAGAATGAACATTGAAAAAGTACGATAAAATTGCAAATGTGAATAAGTATATTAAACAGACAATAGCGTATACAGTAGTAGCCAAATACCTATACAGTAAACAGCCTGATATGAAGACATCGTGAATTGTTAACTGTATACATAACCAGGCACAACAGAGTGTACTGACATGATCCACTGTTATTGTTCACCAGTGACCAGGGGTGTCCGTCAGCACGCTTGGTATAAAAAGGCGAGGTTAGTGAAATATGAATTGGTCATTTCAAAATCTGTGAAAAAACTTTGCTATCAGTTTGTCAAAAAACTCTTGTGAAAAAATCAACATGTCAAACTATCCCTTGCTCGTACACTTAGTACGGTCATTCCTCGAATGTCATGTCATGTATCCACCCATGCTCAGATACTGAGATAGCATGGCATTATTATTTATTTGAATGTACAGGGCCTCAGCAGACTGATATATATGTGTCGTCAGACCAAAGTGTTGTACTGTTGAACATCCAGTCACTTGGCCAATTTGTACTACAGAAACCAGACAAAAACACTATAAAAGGCAATAATATATATATAAAATATCTGGAATAACACAGTAGATACTGCACCAAGCCATCAACTTAATGCTATTTTGTATCCACCACACAGATACTGAGGCAGTTAAAAATTTATGGTTTGGTAAAACTTTTAAAACTAATGATGTATTGTTTAGATAAGAGGATACACAGAAAGTTAGTAAATGTTAAACTAGTAACGTAATTGCTATTACGGTAATTTCCCTGTAATCAGTAGTATGCATCTCAAAACGAAATTTGTAAATGTCTCGACCAAAGACATACACAGAAAACTTGTCAACCTCCGGGAAAAACAAAGCCGCAAGCCGTGGAAGATAGTGTTATACAACACATCTGCAGCTTTCCATGCATGGAATCGCACTACGCCCGCAGTACAACATCGAAGAAATTGTTTACATTCTACACTCAACATCAGACATGCATCGCCTATATCTGGAACAGTGTTCTACCGATGATAAGGTCAGTGAAAAGTACTATAGAGATATATTTAATCATAAGTTCAATCTTTCGTTTCACAAACCGAAAAAAGATTTGTGTAACTTTTGTTCAGCTTACCAAAACATGTCGCCCGATGAAAAAAATTAAAAGTCTGATGATTTCAAACTTTGGAGCAAGGTTTGTTATGTCCGAAGTTAAACGCTTCGTCGCTATTCTACAAACGTAAATTGTCGACATACAATCTGACGGTATACAATCTTGGCGATAAGAACGTCGAATGCTTCATGTGGCATGAGGGTGACGGACGAAATAGCAACATGGAATAGCCCCTATTATCGAGGACTTACTAAAAGACCCCAAACTGTTTTTCCAATATTATAGAATGTCAATAACTGAATTTTTGTACATTGAATCACAGGTTGCTCACTGCATAGTAAAATATAATAGAGCCCGTGAATGCATATAACCAAGACACAGACTGTCTTTATGTATTCGGTAAGTAGGCTATAGCCTACACTTATCAATTATGTATATTATGACCATTATGATGGTGATGGAGCAAAACAAATTGTTGTGTTTGTCCGTTATCAAACGTGTGTGTGGTATCAATGAAGAAAAAATTGTCACGAGACAACCGAATTGAACCCAGGAACACGGCGCTAACTAATCAAGTAACATCCCTATCAAACTGAGAAACACGCTAAAAGGTCCTCCTGTGTAATAACAGCATTTCATTGCCAGTCGGTCGAGACTCTCAAATCGACTCTCACATGATCACAGAACGATCACAGGAAATCAATCACTCCTCATACACCTGGAAAGATGGCATGTTATATCAAATGATCCTAAACCTGAAAATATTAAATAATTATATAAATGTTGTACAGTATATCAACACCTGAAACGTAATCATTGCAAAGTGACATGAAAATTAATCGTTACAGCCTCTTACATCGAACCCAGTCTTTGTGCACTCGTATGTATGATCGTATAAATGAAGAAGACGACAAATAGATAGTTGTGTATACATATTATACACTAATGGCCACTACACTCAAGGGTATATAGGATGTCCCGTTTGACGACTATTCGACGACTATTCGACAACGCTTCTCCCGCATGTAAGGCAAAGGCGCCGGACACCGTCAGTCAATGAAAGTAGTTAACAAACGTGAAGTCCAACTCAAGTCTCTCAACATGG
The DNA here is from genome assembly GCA_025802215.1 of Wirenia argentea. Classification (NCBI taxonomy): domain Eukaryota; kingdom Metazoa; phylum Mollusca; class Solenogastres; order Pholidoskepia; family Gymnomeniidae; genus Wirenia; species Wirenia argentea. The sequence continues at coordinate 6,716 of WNLI01160001.1, read as the reverse complement.
AAACTAAAGCATTTAAAGATACGTTGTGGACTTGAAAAATAGACTTGACATTCGCGTGGTTGTGATAGATGGTCACCAAGTTATTGTGGCTTTCATGAGAGAACATGGTGGCGATACAAAACATTATTTATGTAATTATTTATTTGATTATTGTACCATTTATCTTTACATACACAGATAGCCTATACTACTGGGGTAATGGGTATATCAATAAATCCAGTCTGAATAAAAGATAGCGAGGTAGAGCTGAGCTTTTTTTCCGAACTGTACTGTCAAGCAGATTGGACTGTCATTTAGACTGTCGTGTAAGTGATGATTGCACAAAAAATTGAACCCAATCAGTGTTTTCAAGTTAATTGTTTTCAATTTTTTCGACGCGAAATGGAGAGTTTATCACATCCTGACAGAACGACTCGAGAGACTGTGAGGGTACCAGGAGGGTTGTGTGGCGATGCTTCGAGAGACCGCTAGGACGGGAAGTACCCAGCGTGTTTGTGTGGCGACAATTTGAGAGGCCATATGTCATGTCATGTATCCAACCATGCTCAGATACTGAGATAGCATGGAATAATTATTTATTTGAATGTACAGGGCCTCAGCGGACTGATATATCTGTCGTCAGACCAAAGAGTTGTACTGTTGCAATGACTGAAGAATGAAGAATCGAAGAGTAGGTCTGGTTGAACATCCAGTCATTTGGCCAATAGGCAACTACAGAAACTAGACAAAAAAGATCTAAATTATAAAAGAATCACTAGAAGTGAAGGATTGCCTCATTGATGCAACAATATTAATCTTCGCACTCCTCGAATACGTGGGCACATACCCACGACTGGCCGCTGAAGAAAAGCGGGCCATGGGGGCTGAACCTACTCCCATGGCTACATCTGAGCCAGACCCCGTCCCGGGTGCCACGTGTTCCACGTGGACAAGGGAACGGGAGCTGGCTCTGGACCGAGATTTAGATGAAGCGGATAGACTAAGAGGAGTTGGCACTCCCTCTACAAAGAGGGATCGCCAGGAGCCGGAGACACCTCCGAGCACTGAAAAGAGCGCAAAAATGCCCAAAGCAACGGGAATGTATGTTCATTCCATGGTAAGATCCGTAGAAGTCGACATAGGGCTGACCGGCCGATCACATCTGATGAGAGAGACGCAATAAGATCTTGTCTCATCGATGACTTCGACCTAGTACAATGTAACACCATCCCACATAAGGTCGACACATGAGATGTTGCACTGATTAGATGCAAAATGCGAAGAACCTTGCCACAGTCAACAAATACCCAAATATTTTCCCAAACCGCGCCAACTGGTTCTGGAAGAGTTTTAATCACAGCTGCAGGGGATAAACACAATCGTGGTGCCTGCAGTTGACCTTCCAGAACTTTGGCGTGGTGCTTAATTTATTTGATAACGGTTGTATCATTTCGTTATCAAACGATTGTGAGATCAAATGCTTGTGTGATCAAATACTCGTGTGATCAAATGCTCGTGTGATCAAAAGCTTGTGTGATCAAAAGTTTGTGTGATCAAATGCTTGTGTGATAAAATGCATGTGTGATAAAATGATTGTGTGATAAAATGCTTGTGTGATAAAATGCTTGTGTGGTCAAATGTTTGTGTGATCAAATGCTTGTGTGATAAAATGCTTGTGTGATAAAATGCTTGTGTGGTCAAATATTTGCGTGATCAAATACGTGCGTAATCAAATCTTATGTGATCAAATACGTGTGTGATAAAATGCTTGTGTGAATGATTGTGTGATACAATGCTTGTGTGATAAAATGCTTGTGTGGTCAAATGTTTGTGTGATCAAATGTGTGTGCTATCAAATGCTTGTGTGTTATCAAATGTTTGTGTGATAAAATGCTTGTGTGATAAAATGCTTGTTTGGTCAAATGTTTGTGTGATCAAATGCTTGCTTTAATCACAGGTGCCAGTGGATAAACACAATCGTGGTGCCTGCGTTAGACTTTCCAGAACTTTAGTGCAGATTTTTTTGAAACGATGGGGTGCATTTAAATGATGACGGAAAGATGATGTTGGCGAGCTTTCAAATAAACTTTGCCACCTGGCCAAATTAGGCTATTCTTGCATGATTATATTACATTATAAATCTTTTTTTGCCAACTTTAATTTAAATATATTTTTCCAGAATCATCGCAGAAGGAACTTTGGGATACAATGCCTAAGTACCAGCACATTTTCATAATCATTGGTTCCAATGACATTCATGATACAGAGACAGATGAATTTGCACAACCAGCTGTAGTGGCCAAACTATACGGAGGGACTTTTTCGAGACATCAAAGAATAGGATTATATTTACACAATGAAGAATTGTTGGCTTTCATTCTCCATACATCAACGTATACAGGGGAAAACATCCCATTAATGACCCACTGACCCAAGGAAGAACAAAAACGTAATTACTCAAAGATCGTTTTATTTTAATTTATTTTATAAAGGTTGTATGCTGAATTTACCATTCAGTTTGGTAGGAGAAGTCGGTTCGAGTATCAAACCTAAAAAAAATTGGCACATGTTATCAAATGCTTGTGTTATCACATGCTTGTGTGATCAAATGCTTGTGGGATCAAATGCTTGTGTGATCAAATGCTTGTGTGATCAAATGCTTGTGTGATCAAATGCGTGTGTAATCAAATCCTTGTGTGATCAAATGCTTGTGTGATCAAATGCCTGTGTGCTATCACTGTGATAGTCATGTGTTATCATATAATTAAGTCAGATAATTAAGTAAATTATCGGAAGATGACAAAAAGACATTTGCTTGAACGAAAGCGTAAAAACACGCAATCCTCGAAAAAAGAGTTTATAGGAAAAATTTCAAAATGTAAAGAACTACAAGAACAAGAGACCAAATTGGTCAAGCTCCTACTAGAGACGTATGTAGGCTCTATGCTCTAGTGGTAGCCTACCGTAATGTGGATATAGTCACATGCACAATCAATCAATAAATTGGTCAAGCTCCTACTAGACATGTATGTAGGCTCTATGCTGTATTGGTAGCCTACTGTAATGGTGATATAGTCCCATGCACAATCAATCAATAAATCAATCAATCAATAAATCATGCGATGATTCATTAGCGTATTCATGCGATGGACGCCGTTGTAGTCCAGGTCCGACGCGAAGGCACATTTGAATCCGCAGCTCACTACTAAAGATCAAAGGGCCCATAATACCCAAGTTAAAAGCGCTATTTCATTAATATTTTCAAACCAAAATTAAATGAAGGCAGACCATAGATAGCGCGATACTTATAATCACATTATATATATAGACTATTATACACACTATTTGCAGTTCACAATAAATTGCCCAATAAATTATAGGAAATGAAAAATGAAATGTTCCGTACAATACAAGTTGGCATTCTCAATCCTATCTGTCAGAGCTTCGTCACTGGAAGGCATATCACCAACTTATCCTCGTCTGTGGATCAAACAATGGGTAGGAATACTCGTTCCCACGATGCATTTGAATATTAGGAACAATGATATTGGTGTACTTTGAATTGTTATGTACATTATTATTAAATTAAGATTCATTAAATTTATATAAACTAAATGTATGACCATTCGGCCAAGATAGGGACATAAACCCCTACATAATGAGTATAATCTACTACTACTCCACAATGGAATCAGGGAACCCAACCATTACTCATGCCAATAATGTCGTATCAGAACTCAAGTCCGCAATATCGCTTTTCTCATGGATATCTTCAAACATTTGAACGAACTGAATCTACAAGGAAGCATGTATACGATCTGTGGTCGAATCTGATACGATCTGTGATCTCATAATTACTGGCATGATACTTCATTGATACAGAAACAGACTATTTCGCACTCGCTTACCAAAACGATGTATACCTCGGAAAAAATCATTGAGTCTACATCCAACTAAGCTCCTCCCATCGTATCAACTTCCGAGTGTAGTAAGCCGTCCACTTCCTGTACCACTACATGTAATGAAGGATAAACAAATAATTGAATGTCGATTGTTAAAGGAAAAGGGTCTCAGCCAGTCTAGGCTCGAGAGAAAGTCACGCAATCTCTACGTAATGAAAAAGGCGGCCACATTATGGACATGGTGAAGCTTGTTAATCGCTGTTACGATTGAGGGAAAAAAGAGAACATACCGCTTTTGGCAAAATATAGGGAAGACATTCCGCATGATATTGTAGTATTTCACAGTCGGATTTATTGTTTAATAACTTTAATATAACATTTTCCTGTAACTATGTAGACAGACACGTGTGCAGACGCTGATGTAGCCAACCAAAACTGCCGTGTGGGAGGCTAGCTGGAGATTACATGATCATTTTCATAATCGCCACATGTAGTCCCCAGACTCCCTACTCTACTGTCCGTTTCTACGTATGGGCTGCGTGAATGAAACTACCGTTTATAGAATACAATGACTCTATTGTGCGCCACATCTTTAATATCATTAAGACTACCACTGAATCGCTGATATGTGGGGTAAGGAAGTGGTTATGCTAGTATCCTCAAATGTTTATATCAGTAAATCTCAGTAGCAATACATACGTATAAATTTAAGTCGGTTAACAGGGCGGTATGCTTGTACAAGTTCATTAAAATGACAGTGGTTGATAGTTGGACCAGTACAGTGAGATCAGTAAGATGAAAAAAATCTATTAATACACCTGTCGCTTAATCCACAATCAAGACAGCGCGTGTAGGAATGTGAAAGAGGAAAGATGGCTGTACCAACCATAAAGCATGGTATAGGTACAATGTAGGCCTACACAAAACATGCTTCGCAGGGTGTGATGGCTGTACCAACCATAAAGCATGGTATAGGTACAATGTAGGCCTACACAAAACATGCTTCGCAGCGTGTGATGCATGTCTACTTCCTGCTCTTGCGTTCGAGAACTCTAGAAGCGAACCCATGGCCAACCAAGGGAACTGTGGATGACTCTATGGCAGGCCTACACAAAACATGCTTTGCAGAGTGTGATGCATGTCTACTTCCTGCTCTTGCGTTCGAGAACTCTAGAAGCGAACCCTCGACACTGAAGAAACAACTACAAATGGAAAGTAACATGAAACATACGCTACTATAGGGAGACGCAATCTGTAATTAGTCCATCTGTAATTAGTGTTAATTCGACGATAACCAAAACAATTTGACATGCTAGTCGTGCAACTGATGCGTCATTCAAAGTAGCACACATATTACATAACACGGCACACCTTTCACAGATTCTGTCGTCGTGAAAGAGTGTATGCTCGCTGTGTGTGATAGTCTCTATGAAGGAAAACAACTAAATGACATCAAAACTGCACACGAACAGGTATAACACATAAAGTAGGCTACATGTAAAGTTTGGTGTTTCATTGCATATAGATTCTATATTGACATGAAGAAGAACCCATGAGTGACTTTCACTGCATGAGACGGGAATTCAAAGAACACGTCTTTGGACAACATGATTATTGGGATCATTTTATAATGATAAATGTATAACGTCAGATGAAACGAAGATCAAAGTGAGTTTGTAATGAACACAGGAAAAAAATTTGTATGTGACGTAATGATTGTGATAAATCCAGAGGTGCCATAATTCAGTACTGTAGGTTCCGGAGAGGGTCAGTGGAGTCGGTGAAGTAGTCGATGTGAGGGCCACACCCGGGCATGAGGGTGCGTTACCACATACCTCGGTGTTACTACTACGACGCTATCCTCGCAGTGGTCACCACACACCGCATCATTGACTACATCACAATTTCACCATCACAACTCGCACGCCGATCGCAATCCTGCACCATCACAACTCGCAAGCCTATCACAATCCTGCACCAAGAAATATATTTGAAACACAATGGTAGTCAAGCGTGAAACAAGAACACCAAGAAATGTATTTGAAATTACATTATCCTTTTTATCTATCTTGTTCCATTATAAATCCGAATCTAGACACGTACTCGATGCTGTAGTGGTAGCCTATCGTAATGTCACATGCACAATCAATCAATAAATCCAGCGATGATTCATTAGCCTATTCATGCGATGGACGCCGTTGTAGTTCAGGTCCTACGCGAAGGCACGTTTGAATCCGCAGCTCACTACTAAAGATCAAGGGTCCATAATATCCAAGAGCATAGAGTGCGCGTTTAGTGTATTGTTATAGTAGGTATACATTTGTTGGACGTAACAACTAAATACAAGGGCATCAAATCTAAAAAGAAGTCCAGTAATCTAAGGATATTAAACAAATATGGTGTTTATGTGTTATCAAATGCCATACGTTGTGGGAAGACCGGCGCTCGGAAGGTCTGTCCGGGTAGCTTGATCGAGAAGAACGGCGACTTCAAAAGAGGAACAAAACCCCACATACATCCACCAAAGAGCGGAACAATCGAGGCGACGCCGGCCATACGTGATGTCAAGGCGCTTGCGAAACGTAGTGTCTTCCGTTCGGTCGCGAGCATCGTCGATTCCGTAGTCGCAGAGCAGATTGACGTCCGTACTCCGTGTGATGCGCTTCCAAAGATCTCCCATCTAGCGAGGACGGCGAACCGTGCCAGACAAGCAGACTGACCCGCCGAACCGGCCGGTGAGGATATTGGAAACTTTCACATAGGGCAGGCATGCCCAACGGGCGGCCCGCGGGCCAATCAGGCCCGCGAGAGCGCGGCATCCGGCCCGCGAAATGT